>CM076575.1:1413555046-1413821815 GCA_034641835.2 Pinus albicaulis
TCTCCTCCTCGCAACTTCAACATTGTAAACATCACAAATTTGCAACCATTAAAACCTCACTTGCACCCTGCACAAACTCAAAGAAAATCAAGAAATAATTTTCAACCTTTGCTCGATTCCACCTCGATCCGAATCTAAATGGTTATTTTGATGTGTGTTACATAGCAATTTGTCACCATTCTTAAAATTCCCGTCCCGCACATTTGGAGGCTTATTCTCAGAATCAGGAGAGAGACAAGACTTGAAAATACTTTCATCGCATCCCCTTCCAAGATGAGCTTTAATTTCCTTGAAAACATCTCCCTGCCCAAAACCCTAAAAATAGCTCTTTTTCCATTGGCGCGGTTCCACAGTTCAGTCCTCGCGCCAAGGGGGAAAATCCTCCAAAGAGGGCGCACCAATTGGCACTCTGTCATAGAGCCGCACCCGCACCAACCATATTAAGAGGTGTTTTTTAAAAATAAATGGCGGAAGTTTCGTCCTAACAAATTCCTGGACTGATATCTATCTTGAGTTGGGAGGTTTGGCTACGAATTTCCATAGAGAGGAAGTGGTTTTCCACCTCTCATGGAAGCTTCCTTGATGATAGGGCCAATCCCATCATTATAGGGATCCCAACTCCCCTTCCTCCATCTATAAAAGCTTGCCCATCTCCTTTGCAAGCTAGTTCCCAAGAGCTTTCACATCCTTATGCTGCAAGAGCCTTCTTGATTTCCTTAAGGCCAAATCAAAGAAAGGAGACTGTTGCCAAGTATCCGGAGAGAGAGGCTTGTCCCATCCTTGACAGGCTTTATCGAGACATGTTTTGCTAACGACCCGCCAAAGGAGAATTCGGCGTCGAAGCTTTGGTTGTATTCTTCTTTTGACTCATTAATGATAAGTGACTATTGGTTATGGTTCCACTCTTGTTCTTGATTATGTTCATGAGTTATGTCCTCTTCAACTGACATATAGTTGTATATACTGGATTTTATGCTTGCGTTTGTGTTGTTTCTTGCATGTGCAGGTGTCCGATCACGGAGATCGTGAGGATTGTGATCTGCCAGGGCAAAGGAACGGGAGCACCACCTCTTCTACAAACGACAGCGTTGGATTCTAGGTAAGCCTTCCTCGCAAGTCGGTTTATTTGCAATTAGGAACCTGCACTGTAGCGTGTTTGATTGTTGCTAGACCCGATCTGGGCTAGTAGGGATCGCCTCTGTCCGCAGAGGGGATTTACCTCCTCAACAATTTGGCGACTCCGCTGGGGACTCAGCTTGTTGTTTGATTTGTAAGCTATAGACAGAGCCTGAAGCACAGCCAGATAACCTTCGAAATGCTTTTGCTCTGCATTAGCGGAGTAGATCAACGCTGCTTCAGTCAATCTCCGGTTTAGTTTACGGACTGAACGACTTGGAGTATTGTCTTCTCTTTTCGGTCAATTTCTTGGTCTTGCTTGCTTGGTCAGCTCTTTGGACTGGTTTTTCCTGTTTGTTTGGCTTTGTTTTAGCCTTGTCATCACTTGTCTGTGTCTGAGATTGCTTGTTTTTCATTTTCCCATAGTAAACTCGGTTGGCGCGATTTTTAGTGTGACAGTCGCGCCCATTGGAGCAGGTTGCTTGTGTATCACCCGCACCATTGCCTTTCTGGCGCTAATTTCAAGCTCACAGTCGCGCCAATCCTGTGAGCTATTAGGGTTTGCTGTGTTTCATGCTTTCTGGGACTGACTTGTGATTTTGATCTTGTTTTTTTGGCTGTTTGAGTGCACTGGAGTCTAGTTTGACTGATTGTAACCTCCATCCTTTGGTTGTTTGCCTATTTCTTTCGATTTTGCATTCGAGCCCTAGGGCATCTAGGTGCTTTTGTGAGTCGAGCATCCCTTGGGAGTTTTTTGTTTTCGTTCATTCAGTCGACTTTGGGATTGCTTCCTTGCATTCGTTTGACAGTTCTCTATCATCTTATTGCGCTTTTTGAGTGACTGATTTCGTTTTCATTCAAATTTCGCTTTGCTTCATTTTGAGCCTAGATTACACAGCTCATTGGTGTCTTTGGGACTTTTCTTGGTTTTGAGAGACTTTTGGTCGATTTGAGATCTGATTGTTTGTGACATTTAGTGAAATATGCTTGTTTTTTCTCTCTTATTATCATTTCTCAAATTGCTTCTCATTTTTTTCGGTTTTCTTAGTGCATCTAGCTCTCAAACATTGAAAATATAAAAAATCTCTTTTGCTTTTGATTGATTAGTGCAAATTAAAATATTTTAAGTGTTATTAGTAATTAGTGACTTTGAACGAAAATTTTTTAGTTTCATTAGCTGCATTAGAGATATCACTGATTGTCTTCCGATCATTTTTTGTGTGTAAAAAGCTCTTAACTCTTCTGTAACTAGCTTTCATCGAACGAAATGATATACTGTGGCATGTAGTTTTGCATTTAGGAGATTTTTGAGACATCACATTCGTTAGGGCCTGAAAACTGAAACGTAATTGAAGATAAACTTTAAAATTTACTCAATTTACACTAAGGCAACATTGAAATCTAACGAAACACATTTAGAGGTCTAGGCTAGAGACATGTTCCGGCGTCTTTAAACCTAGTATCTGTCGTTTGTTGGCAATATGATGCAGAGTGTTGTCCTTGATGGCAACCCATTGAATGAAGATGAAGACATGAGATTGTTGGCATGTGTTGTCCTTGATGGAAATACACCTGATGAAGTTATTCTTGACTTGATGGACTTGGTAAATGATGTAAATCTGATGTGAAATGATGTTAGTTAGCAACATGATGTTGAGTGTTGTCATTGAATGGCAACCCACTTGATGAAGAAGATGGCAACTTACTTAATGAAGTTGTGCTTGATAGAATATGTTCTTGATGAAGTAAATCTGATGTATCTACAGAGAGTACAGAAGGTAATGAAGAAAGGAATTCAATATGTGCTAGATCCATGATGAAAAGAGTATGTTTCAAGGAATACGCGGATTTGTCTAGGAGAAGTCGCGTATGCACGCGGTTAAGTACGTGCCAAGTCACGTATGGGAAAAAGCGCTCAAAAAGTGCAAAACCAGGGGTAACCACCATGGTATTGACCCATTGTATTGGGTAATGATTCGTCTAAATGACCCCGTCCAGGAATACCATCGGAAGTAATGTAGTTTTTGGCTCATGGTATTGTTTTGGCTCATGGTATTGAAAAAGGGGCCCGTGGTATTGAAAAAAAGATAAACCTATATAAGGAGAAGAAATTCATTGTGCAAATCATGAGTGTGGGAGCAAGATGTCTGAGCTTGAATGAATACTTCTCTATGAAGTATATCTGTATGGAAAGGGTAAAGGTTTGATGATAGATCTGAATCTATGGTGCACCTATGAAGAAATGATGAAGCAGAATATCTAGATCTGGAATGTATTTGTATTTGCTAGATCTGTTTATGGAAGGCTTAGATCTGAGATGAGGCGAACATCTGTCTGAAGTAAAAGGGTAAATCTGAACTGAATATCTGATCTGAAGAAGTATGCTGCTCTATAATGGTTGAAGATCTATACGCTAGTTCGCCGCAGAGGAAGCGCATATATACGCGGCTTTGCTGAAGAGAAAGCGTGTATGCGCAATGAAATGAAATCTGTAATATGTACAGAGGTATACGCTGGTTTATGTGAACAGAAGCGCGTATATACGCGACATCAGAAAAAGGAAAGCGCGTATGCAAACTAGGGTTTGCTGAAGTCTGTGGTAAGAAATGTCTGATCTATTCTGCTGGTTTACTGATATCTGTCAGTGAGTTATATGTATCTGTTTCATGGTTGACTGTGCTTAAAAGTATGGAAAGGGTCCAATCTGAAAATATGATGAAACGTGGCCTGCAAGTTGTTTCCTAAAGGAAGCTTTGGATCCAGTGTGAAAATTGATGAAACGTGGTCCATAGAGGTGCTGAGGGTTGTAGCCTTCAGTCAAGGGGTCGTAGCTCCCTTCCAGGTGAAATTTAGAGTAAACGAGGAAAACGGGGTTGTGATTCCTTCCGAGGTGAGGGCGACTACGATCGAGGGGGTCGTAGCTCCCTTCCAGGAGAGGCTGGTAAACGAGTCAGGGGGTTGGAGCTCCCTTCCAGGAGAGGCTGGTAAACGAGCGCAGGTGGGTGCCTGCGTGCTGGTCAAGTCTGCGCCGGCACATATGTTGTAAGATGTTTTCTCTATAATAAAATATTGAAGGCTGAGCAACTGCAGCGGTGGTTTTCTCCCGACTTGGGTTTCCACCTAAAAATCCTGGTGTTCATGTGTGATGCTTTGTGTGATGGTTTATTCTGTTGTTACTGCACATGTTTTTTGTTAACTTAACATCAGATGATTGAATAGTGCAAAAGAACTAAGCTAATAATATCTGCATATTTAGATCTCTGCTAATACGCGAGTTGTATGAAGGATATCCGCGTATATATGCGAGTTTACTAAAGGAAAGTAGCGTATGGGTTTTGGAGAGTGAAAAAGTAAAAAGTTTTGAAGATGCTGTAAATACTGATTCACCCCCCCCCCTCTCAGTATTTTTCCCAACAATTGGTATCAGAGCAGGTTCTTCTGCAGAAGCTTGATCGCTTGAAGGAGATCCGTCGCAATGGGAAGTCAAGAAGGAGTGATGTCTATAAAGCCACCTCTATTCAATGGAAGCAATCTGATATTCTGGAAGGTACGAACAAAAGCATATATGCAAAGTCTTGGTGCAGATGTATGGGCAATCGTGGAAGAAGGTTATCAATACCCGGCAAGTATTCCTACTGATGCTGCTGAAAGAAAGAAGTATGAAATCAATGCCAAAGCAGTGAATGTCTTATTAGGAAGCATGTCGGAATCAGAATTTGCTAAAGTGATGCAGCTACATTCAGCAAAAGAGATATGGGACAAAATCATTCTGAGCTATGAAGGAGATACAAAGGTAAAAAATGCAAAACTCCAAACTCTTAGAATCGAATATGAAAATTTGAAGATGCATAGTGATGAAAGTGTTGCCCGTTTCTTTCTTCGTCTAGATGATATTGTAAATCGGATGAGAAATTTGGGTGAAACCATAACCGATACTACTCTAGTGGAAAAAGTCTTAAGATCCTTGACTTCAAAATTTGACTCTAAAGTTTCAGCTATTGAAGAAAGGCAAGATCTGCAAACTCTTACTATTGTTCAATTACATGGTATTTTGACTGCTTTTGAAATGAGACAAGGAGGTCCTTCTCAAATCAAAGAAAAGTACACGCTTTTAAAGTATACGAAAAGGAAAAGAAAAGTTGTCAAAAGATCTGACTATATATCAGATGAAATTGAAGCGAATTTACGTGAGAAGACCAAATATTGGAGCTGGAAGATTCAAAGGAAAACAATTTGAAAAGAGGAAGAGTTATGATGCAAATGAAGATGATGATGAAGTGTCCAGTGAAGATGAAGAATATTCTGACCAAGCTCTACAAGTGCTCATGGCAAAGAAGCAAAAGAAGAAGGTTACTTGAGGAAAGGAGATACCTCAGAAATCATGTATAGAAAAAATTGAAGAAGATGAAACAGATTCTGACGAAGCTCTACAAGTGCTCATGGCAAAGAGGAAAAAGAAGAAGGCTACTCGAGGCAACGAGATATCTCAGAAAATTGAAGAAGATGAATCTGATAGTGATTTGGGCCCTTGTAATCTTCTTTGTGCAAGCAATGGTGTAGAAAGTGAAAGTAAAGTTGTGGATCTAGAACAAGCTATCAAGATCAAAGTTGAAGAACAACAAACGGAAATTGATAAGAAAGATTCTATCTACAAAGAGATGATCTCTCAAATGAAAGATCAAATAGAAATGTTGAATGGACAGGTGGACAAGTATCAAAGGTTTCATACTTATGCATCCAATCTAATTAAAGAACTAGAAGCAGAAATCAACGATCTAAATGCAGATCTCGAAAAATCAAGCAAGAAGAATGAAGGACTTGAAGCTGCAATCATCTCTCTACAAACAGATCTTGAAGCATCAAGTAAGAAGAATGAGGAACCTCTACAACCATTTGAAAAGGAAGGCCTTGAAGAAGAAATCATCTCTCTCAAAGAAGATCTGGAAAAATCAAATAAGAAGAATGAAGAGCTGCAACAAACATGTGAAGAAAACAAAAATTGGTTGAAAGAAGAAATTCTAAATCTGAAGGATCAAGTAGAAGATGGAAGAAGGAAAGAAGAAAGCATGACAAAGAAATGTCAAGCCTTGGAGGTTGAGGTAAACATTCTCAAAGGTAAATTAGAAGAAAAGGTTAAACTTTTGAGGTTTCAAGATAGTACTAATATCTTGGACAATATTCTGAGTAATCAAAGGTCTCCTGCTATCAAACTTGGTCTTGGTTTCCATGAAATTGTTAAAGGAGAATCTAGCTCACAAGGAAGTGCTAAAAATTCAGAGGATGTCAATGCAAAACCTGAAGTGTTGAAAGAGACAAAAGGTCAACCAACAATGATGAAATATCAAAGGAAATCAGTCAATAATGTTGAATGCTTTAAATTTCATAATTATGGGCATGTTGCAGCAAATTGCAGGAGCAGATCATTTCAGCCTCAAACAAATAGTTCCTACATAGAAAGGTACTCTGGTTTCTTCAAGGGATATTGTTTTCATGTAACAAGTATGGACATAAAGCAGCTGATTGTAAAAGGAGGAAGATTAGAAATACTCATTATGATTCTTATGCTTATTTCTCTGGACACATGAGATGTTATTCTTGTAATAAGTATGGACATGTAGAAAAAGAATGCAGGTTGAACAGATATGAGAAATTAGATAACTTCCAGCACACAAATAGAAAGTTCAAACAAATCTGGAAAAAGATGGAGGACCGATCAGAAACGTAGGGAATTTTGACCCTACTGCAGTCATCCGCTTCTGAAGCTTACTTATCTGATTGACTGCAGGAATGATGTGGGATACATTATGAAATTTAGTAATGTATCGTCACAGGGGGAGCAATGTATGATGTCTCTCATGATTGATTTGATTATTCTGGTTATATGTATTTCTGACAGAGCATCTGATATGAAGAAGACAGGTACAGGAAATACAAGTTCAGGGGGAGATGAAGAAATGTGAAAAATTTCTATGCTTCACTTTCCATACGCGGGTTCGATGAACACAAGTTGCGTATACACGCGAGTTCCAGCAGACACAGTCGCGTATGCATTTATGATAAGAGAATTGGGATGACACCTGAAGATCAGGAACAAAGGTTCAGGGGGAGCATCAGTCTGACTGTTAATAACTGTATTATTGACTCAACTTCTTAGTTCAAAAATGATGATATGATACTTGATGTCTTATGTTGAAGATTATGGATGAGTCCTGTTTGCTTTTTGATGAAGAGTATTCGTTGATGAGATGAAATTCTTATAATTCAAAGATAAGGACAGATCATACATAGATTGTTGCTGATAACTTGCTGATGAAGATGTTCAGGTTACACAATTTAAGAAGGAGCACTAGTTCAGGGGGAGCAACAGATTGAATACTAATGATTGCATTGTTGGCAATATGACTGCTTATTCTTTGGTTTTTGTGATACTCATGCTCAAATGATGATGACCTGGTACATGGTTTATTATGATGAGATTTTACGCCCTGGTTGCTGATAAGTATCTTTTGTGCTCACACATGGATGAGTTGGATGTCGTTTGATTCAGAAATAAGAATAGATCATGCAGAGTTTGTTACTATGTTTGAGATCTTTTGCCTACATATGTTACTTCTTAAAGATCATGGTGATATTGGACCACATGGATGATTGACACATTTTTGAAGATACTGTTCTGGTATGATAATCTCTCTTGGAAAGATTGTATTGATGCTGCAAAGAATCTGAAGGCTTGGTTACTAATGTGCTTATGCTACAACCGTTGGATGACGCTTGAAGACACAACTACACTGTTCTATCTATCTGTAGTCCAGGGAAGCATTCAAATATCCTAGAAAGAAGCTGAACACTGTCTTTTCTCACAAGAGGATCAGATCTGGTTGAAATATAGAAGATGGTATTGGATACGTGGGTTTCCTGAAACACAGTCGCGTATATACGCGAGTTCATGCACAGAAAACCGCGTATGTCTGATTGCTGAAAATTTTATGTTTGGATTCAGCTCTCTTTAGCACAACTGCAGTGCTGTTTGGTATCTCTGATACTGTTTGGTATCTCTGGTGGTATTCCAGTTGTCATAATTCTATTTCTAATGTTTTGATAAAGATGCCTTGATGATTTGTTGGTGAAAGTGTTCAGGATGCACAAACTAAGGGGGAGCCTTAGTCATATGGAAAGGTTGCTTGGTTGCACAGATTCAGGGGGAGCATTAGCTTTGCTGAGTATAATGAATTGTTGGCATTATGATGGTTCTGAAATATGTTCTCTTTCTTGAGGACTTTCTGGTGTTGGTCTTGAAGTTATATTTGTAGTTTGATGAAAAGGTCATGTAGCGATCCATGATGTAAAATTGTAATATTCAGTCATGTAAGGACTTGATAAATTTGTAAACCCACTTGGTTGGGTAGCTGAGTCAAATTTTGTAAACCCACTTGGTTGGGTAGCTGAGTCAAATTTTTAAACCCACTTGGTTGGGTAGTTGAGTCTCATATGTAAATCCACTTGGATGGATCTTTGATGTAAGTATGAGTCATTGGTGATAGGAAATTCATAGAGTCATGTACTCCATTGGAAAATATGTTTGAAGATTCAGCATGAACTCAGGGGGAGCTTGGTCACTTCAGTATATATCAGATCTGCAGAACACTTCTTCCACATGAGGAGAAAAGGGGGAGAGTATGTTGATTGTTGATCCGCCCTTTGCCCTTGATGTCAAAGGGGGAGAGTGACATGGTGTTTGAATGAAGAGAAAGAATGGTGTCAAAAATGGAGAGAGTGACATGATGTCATTGTATTCTTAATGTACCTATCTGTTGTGGTAACCAAACACCATCGTGGTTGCCATCAAGTCCAAAGGGGGAGATTGTTGGCAATATGATGCAGAGTGTTGTCCTTGATGGCAACCCACTGAATGAAGATGAAGACATTAGATTGTTGGCATGTGTTGTCCTTGATGGCAATACACTTGATGAAGTTATTCTTGACTTGATGGACTTGGTAAATGATGTAAATCTGATGTGAAATGATGTTAGTTAGCAACATGATGCTGAGTGTTGTCATTGAATGGCAACCCACTTGATGAAGAAGATGGAAACTTACTTGATGAAGTTGTGCTTGATAGAATATGTTCTTGATGAAGTAAATCTGATGTATCTACAGTGAGTATAGAAGGGAATGAAGAAAGAAATTCAGTATGTGCTAGATCTATGATGAAAAGAGTATGTCTCAAGGCATACGCGGATTTGCCTAGGAGAAGTCGCGTATGCACGCGGGAAACAACGTGCCAAGTCACGTATGGGAAAAAGCGCTCATAAAGTGCAAAACCAGGGGTAACCACCATGGTATTGACCCATTGTATTGGGTAATGATTCGTCTAAATGACCCCGTCCAGGAATACCATCGGAAGTAATGTAGTTTTGGGCTCATGGTATTGTTTTGGCTCATGGTATTGAAAAAGAGGCTCATGGTATTGAAAAAGGGTGAACCTATATAAGGAGAAGAAATTCATTGTGCAATTCACATGTATGGGTGCAAGATGTCTGAGCTTGAATGAATACTTCTCTGTAAAGTATATCTGTATGGAAAGGGTAAAGGTTTGATGATAGATCTGAATCTATGAAGCACTTATGAAGAAATAATGAAGAAAATGATCTAGATCTGAAATGTATTTGTATCTACTAGATCTGTTTATGGAGTGATTAGATATGTGATGAGGCGAACATCTATCTGAAGTAAAGGGTTGAATCTGAAATGAATATCTGATCTGAAGAAGTATGCAGCTCTGTAATGGTTGAAGATCCATACGCTAGTTCGTCGCAGAGGAAGCGCGTATATACGCGGCTTCGCTGAAGAGAAAGCGCGTATGCGCAGTGAAAATTAGCTCTGTAATTTTTACAGAGGTATACGCTGGTTGATGTGGACGGAAGCGCGTATATACGCGACATCAGTGAAAGGAAAGCGCGTATGCAAACTAGGGTTTGCTGAAGTATGGGGTATGAAATGTCTGATCTGATCTGCTCTGTTTTAGCTATCTGTTGTTGATGTTTGACTGTGCTTAAATGTATGGAGAGGGTCCAGTCTGAAAATATGATGAAACGTGGCTTGCAAGTTGTGTTCTATTGAAGTTGTTGGATCCAGTGTGAAAATTGATGAAACGTGGTCCAAGGTGGTGCTGAGGGTTGTAGCCTTCAGTCAGGGGGTCGTAGCTCCCTTCCAGGTGAGGCTGGTAAACGAGATCGGGGGGTCGTAGCTCCCTTCCAGGTGAGGCTGGTAAACGAGATCGGGGGTCGTAGCTCCTTCTAGGAGAGGCGGTAAAAACGGAGTCAGGGGGTTGGAGCTCCCTTCCAGGAGAGGCTGGTAAACAAGCGCAGATGGGTGCCTGCGTGTTGGTAGGAGTCTGCACCGGCACATATGTTGTAAGATGTTTTCTCTATAATAAAATATTGAAGGCTGAGCAACTGCAGCGGTGGTTTTCTCCCGACTTGGGTTTCCACCTAAAAATCCTGGTGTTCATGTGTGATGCTTTGTGTGATGGTTTATTTTGTTGTTACTGCACATGTTTTCTGTTAACTTAACATCAGATGATTGAATAGTGCAAAAGAACTAAGCTAATAATATCTGCATATTTAGATCTCTGTTAATACGCAAGTTATATGAAGGATATCCGCGTATATACGCGTGTTTACTAAAGGAAAGTAGCATATGGGTTTTTGGAGAGTGAAAAATTAAAAAGTTTTGAAGTTACTGTAAATACTGATTCACCCCCCCTCTCAGTATTTTTCCAACAGTAACCTCTTGGCTTTGGGGGCGGGGCTAGTACGGGTGTGCTCCCCGGCCGTCGCGTATATAAAGGGAGACCCCACTAGGTTTCAATCCTTTATCCATGGAAAATTTGAGTCTACCACCTATACCCGTGATACACAGGACACAGCATTCGGGGAGATTGCCTGCACGTACGGAAAGTCCTTGGTTGATTTCTCTTTCAGTATTGAAACCAAGGTATATATTGTAGTTCACAATTATTTGGTACACCTTTTTTCCTAGTATTCCTAAGTAGTCATTTGATCTTTTCTGACTCCCTAAATTCAAAACGATCACCAAGCGCTTGTCCTTTCATGCTTGTGTCAAATCTGAAAGAGATAGAGTCACCTTTTCAACCGTTTCTCGACTCTTAAAACATGAAATGGTGAAGTTTCTTATTTTTCAATTGGGTAAAAAATTAATCACCCACGATCACACGCCTTGTTAGATTCTGCTTGTTGACCATTTGATTGTGTGCCTTGACTCTTTTTCAGCTCGTGTCTGTGTTTGATATTTTTCTCTTGTCATTACTGCCACAGTGGTGGAACCCTCAGTTTCGTCTACTGGTAGTCCTTATACAGACGATTCATCAGAGGTTTCCCAATCCTCTGCTGAACCACAGTAGCCCATTGTTTCCGAGTTTCCTAACGGGGGACCGGTTCTTTCTGAGCAACCTTTTGGGGGACCAGTTGAGTTCAATTGGCCCTTTTCTGACCCTTGGTCTGAATTGAGATTAGGATCTGATTTCCTTTCTCTTACATCGGGTTCACCTTTTATAGCTGTTGTTTTTCCTCCTAGTCCTCGCCGTCTATTGCAAGATCTAGCGGTAGGCTCAAACATGAGTGATTCTGGTGAGGAAATCCCAACGTCTGGTGAAGACTATCAGCTCTTCCCATGAAGATTATTTCTAGGAGACAAATCTGAACCAGTTGTTATGTCAGCATCCAGTCCCTCATTACCACCATGGTACAGGTCCTTGGGTCAGATCATTTCTGCCGCAGCCACTATGGGAGTGTCAGATCCTTCTCCGAGGCTGGCTGCTCCTTCACCAGGGTTGTCTCCTCGGATACACATCCCTTCACGTACCCCTTCGGCCCGCTACTACGTGGCCCGCCTGCACTCACCCGCTATCACGACACAACCTAGGGCTACGCTGCCTCCTGAAGACATTCATATAGTGACTGCTATGCCAAAGAACATCTCTCCGGAGGAGTATCGGTTGTCCCTGCAACAATCGAACCCCGAGGTTGGACTATCCTCCCAAGATCCCAACCGCTCTTATTTTTCACACTATGCACAGGATGGTACACCCGTGTATGCTTTTCGAGGTCAGTATGATGAGCACGGGGACATTTTACGTCTACCCGCTCCTAAGGCTCACCTCCATGCTCAAGGTTTACCTTATAACCAGGCTTATAACCCGCAAGGGCAACCTTTCCAAGGCCAACCTTCAGGCCAACCTGGCTATCCTTATGACTCGTAGCGGCAGCCCGTGCAAGGCTATCCTGCGGGCCAGCAAGGGCCATCGTACGGTCTGCAAGGACAGTATTACAACCCTTCCAGTCAACCTATACAGCCTCAGCCAGGGTACCAACCGGGACCGGTCTATGGTCCTTGGGGGGAAACCCAACCTTCTCCACCTATGCAACCGCAGTATCCTGTTGTTTCCAACGTTGCATATCAGTCGGGACCATCCTATGGTCCTGCTCCAGGTCAAACCAGTTACCAGCAACCACCTGGCTCTATTCCTCCACCAGGCCAACCGGCCCATCCGGTACAACCTGGTGTTCCGCCTCCAGGCCAACCGATCCATCCGGCACAACCTGGGGCTCCTTCACAGCCAGGTCAACCTACGCAACCGGCACAGCCTGTCTATCCGGGTCAACTTGTTCACTCAAGGCAGCCCGCTCAGCCGGGTCAACCTATTCACTCAGGGCAATCCGCTCATTCAACTAACCCTACTCAGCAGTCGATTCATTCGATCCCGCAGCCAAATCAACAGCTGCGCCCTAGTTATCAGGCTCCGCAGGGTTCCACCTATCAACAGTCGACACATCCTTAGGGCGGTTATTATCCTCATGGTCAATCTCAACCAAATTATAACCAGCCCCGAGGTTCTCAGTATTATCCTCATCCACCGGGTTTCACCTATACTCAGCAGCCAAATCCAAATGCTGCTTACACTGGGCCGACATATAATCAGGGTCCGTACTCTGGTTATCAAGCCCCACACACTGGTTACCAGTAGCCAAATCAGTCTGGCTATACGACCTACGCCCCCTACAGTCATAATCCTATGGGACAGAACCCATGGGGGCAAGGATATTCACAACCAGTGTGGAGTACAGGTACCATCATCCCGGGCCTGGCATGCCGGTCAATCCGCCATTGCCATTCCTGGCCACCTTGGAGTTGCCGGATGTTTCAAAATTGACCAATGATCCGATTTTGCATAATCCTTATTGGCCTCCGGTTCCTACCAAGATACCAGGTGATTGCCCCAAGTTTGAGGGTAAAGCTGGGGAGGACCCCCAAGCGCATGTGATGACGTATCATCTTTGGTGTTCGTCTAACTCTTGGGTCGATGATTCAATTCGTCTGCGCCTCTTCCAACACACTTTGACTGGAGCTGCTGCTAAGTGGTACATCGAGTTATCCCGTGGCATATTCCAAGATTTCAATTCCTTAGCCATGGCTTTTCTGACGCACTTTCAGTTACCGGTTCGCTATGAAGCCAGGACGCACTTCCTGACTTCTTTGAAGCAGGAAAAAGCCACTCACATTTCCGATCACATTCATGAGTGGCGGCACCATTGTAGACTGATCAAGTTTCATATACCTGATCAGATACTAACTCACTGGTTCACCACCTCCTTCGTGAACAAAATCGCCCAAGATATTGCGATGGGAGCGTGTGTGACGGAGGAACAAGCCATTGCGCGTGCCCAATATCTGGATCTTGTATATTCTCAGTCCGACACGCTTTATGATATCTTGCCTGATGCCCCATGGACCGGAACCTCTAAGGCTCCACCTACCCTTGCAGTGGTTGGTGTCATTGGTTCTGTGTCTCAGAATTTGAAGAAATCTTCGAATGGGAAGTAGAAGTCTAATTCTTCCAACAACGCTCCTGCTAATCCCGCCCCGTCCGATTCTAGCAAAACCGCGGAGGTGAACGCCATTCAGGCAAATTCTACAGAGAAAGCCTCCAAGGGGAAAAATAAGGGCAAAGGTAAATCCAAATCCGACGCCCTGAGGCCAGAATCCAAATCTCGTACTGAGAATGGTTCTCAACGTAAACCGAAGTACCCTTGCCTCATTTGTGAAGGAGACCATTATACTAAGGATTGTCCGCGACGATCCGAAGTTAGTCAACTTCTCAAAGGCTCCAAAGGGACTCCGACAGTTTTAAAAGAGCCATTCCTGTCTCAGCAGACCCAGATGGTTAAACAACCGTCACCATCTGCACCATTTGGGTCCCAAGTTTTCATGATGAATGGTGCTGCACCTATCTCTGTCGCTACGCGTTCGAAGGATTACAACGAATCGCGGCAGGCACCCGGGAAGGCAGTTGCGGATGGACCACCTCCCCCACCTGTCTCTGGTTCGTTGGAAATCGAGAAGCCTACTCCTGAACCTGTTGTGAAGCCACCTTCTAAAGGTGTTCTTCGAATATCTTCTTATAATCCGAATGCTCGTGCTGCTCAACACTACAACATTGTTGAGGATTTGGCACAGGCACCCTTTGCTATGTCTACACTAGAAGTTCTTCAAAGTTGTCCTTCACAACGGAAGGCTTTACTGTTTGCAATCGGTGGCATCGATCCCGCCGATTCGAGTCTTCTCACCTTTGATTTAGAGAATTTCACTCCCCGACTTCCACATCAGATCACTCTTGTTATTCAAGTCGGGATTAACGGTCTTAAAATCCATAGGGCCGTCGTGAATGAAGGTGCCTCCACCTGTGTTATGTCATCCGCTTGCTGGAAGGCCATTGGCTCTCCAGCCCTTTCGTCATCTCCCAATGCCCTAGAGGCATTTGATGGTCAGGAATCTAAACCCCTGGGTGTTCTCGAGAGTTTAGCGATCACTTTACAGGGGAAGACTGTCAACGTAGAAGTAGAAGTGGTTGATGCCAGGCTCAACTACAATATACTTCTTGGCCGCAGCTAGACTCATGCCATGCTCTGCGTGCCATCCACCGTTTTTCGACTTCTTAAGTTCCCTCACGAGGGCAAAATCGTTACGGTGGATCAGTTGTCCTTCTTCACCTCCACCTCTGAGAACAACGTTCCATACGTGGATCAGATTCCGAATCCCCCTGACAGTGTAGGACCCGGTCTCTTCAAAGACCCCGTCCTCATGGGTATTTTTCCCGCACCACCACCGCACACCGCTCAAGTTAACATGATTTCCAGGTCTGATGACCCCTGGCTCATCCCTACGCCTGAGCAGGTGTTTGAGTTTGGAGAATCAATGCCCTTGACTCTAGTAGAGATTAGCTACTGTGAAATTGTTGTTGCATCTGATCCTCCACCTCCTCAGCATGCTCCTTTGAGCATGGCTCTAGATGTCTACTCTCAATCCCCCTGGCTTGGTCAGGCCGATTCGCCTGATCCTCTCAAAGAGACTTTTCCTTCCGATGAAGCCATTGTTGAAACAATGTCTCTTGAGGAGCTGCCTTGGAGCGATGGACATCATCATTCCTCTTTCATGCCTAGCTTGGGGGCAATGTCAGATTGTCTAGAGCGTTATGCATCTCAGGTTCCTACTCCTCCTCTCCAAACGCCCATCTTGACGCACGAGGTTCTTTCGGAGGGAAACCTGAGTAATATCACTCAAACCATCCCGATCAACATCTCCGTTAAACCGAGGATTGTTGGAAATGTGCACGATCCTCTTCCTCTTGAGCCTCCTCCTTGGAGCTCATCGGAGCATAGTTCTTCCACTTGTGTTAAGCTCCTAAGACAATAAAACAAGCTGCTACGAGGATAGTTCTTTTAAGTGTGTCAACCTCGTTAAAATAATGAAACACAAGAATTTTCAATTCGAGTTTTGATAGATTTAGTTCAAATCTCTTTTGTTTTCAACCTTCACTCCATTTCCTATGGACTGAAGCTTGGGGGGAATGCACCTCGAATTGAGACACCATGCTGGGGGCCATGCCCGTCTTGTGTGTACATAAGTGTGTGATTTTCATTTGTGTGCATGTGTGGTGTGGTTTGCAATGTAAACATCTTTCTGCTGATCGGGTCTTCGTGATTGTGCAGATGTCCGTTCATCCGTTTGTTGGTTTCGCGGATGGTGCCTCCCGCAGTACCAGGAATCTGTCTTCAGCAGCCTGGGTAATCTACGATCCTGCTGGTGAGTTGGTCAACCTGCAAGGTGTGTGTCTGGGACGTACTACAAATAACATCGCGGAATATAGTGTTGTGTTAGAATTATTAACCGAGGCTGTAAACCTCGGTATCCGTGAATTGCTTGTGTATCTAGACTCGCAACTTGTAGTATCACAACTGAACGGACACTATTCAGTAAGAAACCCATCCATTTTACGTCTGTATCTGCGTATTCATTTACTGGAAAGAAATTTTGACTATATTACATATCAACATATACCCAGGCATATGAATGCGTTAACTGATGCAGTAGCTAATTTGGTTCTAGATAGACATTTGCGCAATTTGTAAATCATCATCACATGTAAAAGGAAAATCCATCCAGAAATAGATATGTATATATATAGATATCGAATGTTTGCATAGTGTGCATCACATTAAATCAAAAATATACATGTTCATCTGAATACATCTGGAGACGACATGTCTCTCAAAAAATGTGCATGATAAAAGCCTTAGGAGTCTAATCCGCATGGTGCTCATGATAACAAGTGACTGCACGCACTAAGCATCTTAGAATTCGGTGGAGGTGACTAGGCACTCCCACCGTATGTCTCTGGTACGCCATCAGTGCATCTGCCAGTCGGGTGTAGTCTGGGATCCCTCGGGAAATACCCTCGAGATTCTGGATCAACTCCCCCCCTTCTACACCCTCTGCCTGAGGATCAGGTGCGGGAAGAGTCCTCCGCGCGATAGGAGACATACCGGCTGGTCTCTCTGGGCCCATGTCTGCATGCATATAAAATGTGTCAGGAAGAACATGTATTAACAAAAAATCATAAAACATAGAAATCAAAATAGAAGAGGTCATACCCAACTCCTCGTCCCAATCATCTCCCTCCGACAGTGGGAGATCTGGATCACCAGTGAAATCGGTTCCTGCATATGGCCAGTCTTCCACTACGATCAATTGACGCTGCAACCACCCAAAAAACTCCGGCCTCCAGGACATCTGTTGGCCTCCTCCAACTCTGGGCATCAGTGCCTCCCAACGAGCCATTCTTAGCTCTCGTGGAATCGACTCAGCTACTACGGCCCCTTGGCCCTAGAAGATTGGTAATCGTTCCAGAATGAACGATACCAGGATAGAACCGTAGCCAAACTGTTTCAGTTTGGCCTGCTTACACTTCGTGAGCTGTCTCTTGATGTTTATTGTCACTGCTGTGGCCCAGTCGAATAATAGGGGACTCATGCACTCTGAAGCCAATAAGAGTTGGGCCTTTGTTGCCTCGTGCGGTGCCTGCGATCCCGCGACCCGCGTGATGGTATGAAGCACTACCCTGAGTGCTAGATCAGGAATAGTATGGATATCCACCTTTCCACTTCATGATCCCAGTCGCGCCCCTCGGCACACTCGTGCCATCACTTGCTCCATCTTCTCACCAAACGGTCTGCTCCCTGTCAATATGGGCACCGGACCTCTGCGCGATAGTACGGTTATGAAGTATACGTCAGAGACCTCCAGTTCTAATACTTGGTCCCGTAACTTGAACACTTGTTCATGTTCGTCCCATATGCTGATCAGGTACTGTAGGAGCTCAAGCTGAGCTCGTAAGCAAGGTGTTAGGAAGAACTTCTTAAGCCCACAATTCTTGAGGGCATTCATGCAAGTTTCATTCTCCATGGCCTGTTCATCCTCTTCCCCGTGCTCCTTCTCTTTCCACTCAATGACCATTTTGATCGGTTGCCTGCATTCACATGGTCAAACAAATTCAATTAGACCTCTGTTATCCTTAAAAATTCATGCAATTCATTCATTGTGTGGAAATTTGAAACGGAAAATTGGATTGCGCCACTGGCGCGGGCCCTTTGGAAATAAACTGCCATTGGCGCGGGTTCGTGCCGGATACCCACGCCAATGGGCGGAGCCCTAAAAAATTCAAAAATTCCTCACAGAAGTCTAATATACAATAAAATTTTATGAAAAATGGATTGAAATGGAGTACAAAGAAGCGCCTCTTACCTAGAAAAGACGGGAATCTGAATGGTAGCCCGGATTGGTCGCAATCGTCGTCAGAAGTTCGCACACAAAATGGACCACTGCTGCTCTTCGGTGAGGTAAATAGTAAAAAGTAATTTTATTTTTACCATTTGACATATTTATAACTTTTTTGAACTCAAAATAGGTTTTGAAAGTTATTTTTCTGGATATTTTAATATATTTTGTCAAAAATGGGTTTTACACTTGCTTTTTGTGCAGCAACAGGTCTTTTATGCGACTTAAACGGTGAAACGAGTTGTATTTTATACTTTTTCGAACTCGGTAAATACACGAAAAAGTCACTCTGGAGTCATCTTTCAGCTCTTTTCTGACTCTCTAAACATGAAAAGATTGCCGAGGCCCTTGTCGTTTCGATCTCGTTAAAGTGGACACGAATCGACATCTACCCAATATACGTTTACCCCTTTTTCGGGCTGGGATGGATTATTTACGAAAAAGGAATACCCTAGCCTATCGCGACTAGGAGGTTTTCTCGGATATTGTTTTCTACCTTTTCGGGTCCGAGGAACTATCTACGAAAAGGGACCACTGGAGTTTACTTTTCTGCTGTCTTTTCAAACTCTCTAAATATGAAAAGATGCCGAGTTATTCCTTTGTCAGACTCGTTAAACCCTAATGACATTGGATTCAGTCGAAATGATGTTCTTCGAGTCGCACCTTCCTAGGGCTCATTAAATGTACTAGGATGGACTTATATTACAAGCATATGCTATCCCCTTCAAGCTTGTTATAAAAAATAATTGGGGTACTTGCCAGAAATGGTGGGGGAAAAATGGAACCAGCATCATTGTCGTGTCGGCAGTATGTCGCTCTTGAGCATGGCACTTGTCTGCATTCGTGTCAGGTTGGGGGCATCTCATCTCGTTCTTAACTTGCCTCCGTGGGTTTGGATAATCCCTTTTGACCTCTCATCTGCTCGTTGCCTTGTCACCATGACCTCTGATCCGTTGATGTCAAATACTGCCAAAGCCACTATTGTGCCGTTATATGTTCAAGAGAAGTTGACCTCTGCAAAGTATCAACCTTCCTCTGATTCTCATATGATCCTGATTCAAAAAAACATCATGTTCCTCTGTCTCCTGTTGACGATGTGGGAAACATTATGGCCCACCTTCGATCAAGGTCACTTCTGTCGACTTCCGCTCATTTTGCAGAGCTGGTCAAGAGACTCTTTATGGTACCTTAGAGACGTACCTCGATGGCAGAGTTGGTGCGCATTTGACGTGAGGTTTTCATCGTGGCCTCCTGATGAGGAGTGATTCTGGTGTTCTCTGCCTTGACCTCATGGGATTCATGCCGTAGGTGTACCTACTCTCTGTACCTTGAGGCCATTGTCATCATTGGTGGTTCCTCTCGCGTCACAATTGCGGCTTTATCATTGTAATTTGGTAATTGGGCTTGATGTTCTTGCAAGTTCGACAGAGCACATATTCGCATGCTTGAACTTGTACTCTTGTTCGGGTCAAGATGGAGCGCAAGACCCTGGATTGTGTCTGTTGTAATCCAGGCTGTGATATTGTGGATTATTATGATTATTTACATGACTCACTGATTGGATGGCTACGACCATACCTGAGTCTATTCATCGATCCTCACTAGATGGCTGCGTCCATGCCTTGGATCTAGATTATTGTATACTCTGTTATGGATGGCTGCGCCCATACCACACATATATATCATGTATCTAAGACATCAGTTGTACTTTTCTCCGCAGGTTTTCCGATGGCAGTTTTTTCAGTCGGCATGTTCTCGTAAAGCATTTCACCCCTCTCTCTCTCTCTCTCGGGCCTCACGCTTTAGGGGGCATCTGTTACACAACAATTTGTCACCATCCCTAAAATCCCCACCCCGCACATTGGAGGGCTCATTTGGTGGCCTGTGAACAGAGACAAGACTTGAAAATACTTTCCTTGCATCCCTCTGAAGATGAGCTTTCATTGCCACGAAGACATCTCCACACCACAAAAAACCTAAAGATAGCTCTTTTTCAGTAGCCTTCGGTTCCACGGTTCGGCCCTCGCGCCAGGGGCCTCGCCTAGAGAGGGCACGCCAGTGGCGCTCATCCAGCAGACCTGCCCGCCTTCAACCTATTAAAAGTTTTTTAAAATAAATGGCGAAAGTTTCGTCGTAACAAATTCCTGGACTGATATCTATCTTGAGTTGGGAGGTTTGGCTACGAATTTCCATAGAGAGGAAGTTGTTTTCCACCTCTCATGGAAGCTTCCTTGATGATAGGGCCAATCCCATCATTATAGGGATCCCAACTCCCCTTCCTCCATCTATAAAAGCTTGCCCATCTCCTTTGCAAGCTAGTTCCCAAGAGCTTTCACATCCTTATGCTGCAAGAGCCTTCTTGATTCCCTTAAGGCCAAATCCAAGAAAGGAGACTATTGTCAAGTATCCGGAGAGAGAGGCTTGTCCCATCCTTGACAGGCTTTATCGAGACATGTTTTGCTGACGACCCGCCAAAGGAGAGTGTTGCGTCGAAGCTATGGTTGTATTCTTCTTTTGACTCATTAATGATAAGCGACTATTGGTTATGGTTCCACTCTTGTTCTTGATTATGTTCATGAGTTATGTCCTCTTCGACTGACATATAGTTGTATATACTGGATTTTATGCTTACGTTTGTGTTGTTTCTTGCATGTGCAGGTGTCCGATCACGGAGATCGTGAGGATTGTGATCTGCCAGGGCAAAGGAACGGGAGCACCACCTCTTCTACAAACGACAACGTTGGATTCCAGGTAAGCCTTCCTCGCAAGTCGGTTTATTTACAATTAGGAACCTACACTGTAGCGTATGTTGCAGTTAGTACTGAGCCAGTCACTTGTTCTAGTAGGGATCGCCTCTATCCGCGAGAGGGATTTACCTCTACAACAATAATTTCATCTTTAGAATTATAAATAATTTTTTTATCTTTTGCTTCATGTGCATAGGTTTCTTGAGGTGTTTGTGAGCGTTAAAAAGATAAATGTATTCAGTTTTATGTTAAATTCATTATAATTTCAATTAAAAACAAAGTATTGAACAATAGTATAACATGTACAACAAACCATCAAATTATCCATTAATGAAGTATTTTGATGAAGGATTTCACCCCTCCTGGGCTACATCTCCTTGGTCCAGGTTTCATGGCTTGGGCCTCTATATTAGCTAAAATTGGAAAAAAATGGTGTTTACATTCATCCACTGCTCTTGAAACCTGATTCAATGTGTTCATAATGTCCAAATAATCCAAAATAGACTCTTCTTCAACCCAATTTGGTCAAATTTTGTAAAAGTTATGGCCTCCTCAATTCTGGCCTAGGAAACCCCACTAAAACTGGAGAAACTCCAGCTAGTGCCACTATTTTTAGAGTTGGCACTGAACTTGGGAGCTTCATTGGATTCTCCGCACATTAAACTGGAGTTTAATTAAATGTTAAACTGGATTAACTATGCCAAGCATGTTTACCATAATCTGCACTAAACATATAGATTAACGTGGTTTAATTTTAGTTAAGTTTTAATAAACCAATAGTTAAGCATTAATCCTACACATTAATATAGCGCTCTGCCTTTGGTTATGTTCAAGAGTCATATGCGAGGGGGCTGGCCCATGGGGTTGGCCCCCTCCTTCACCCGTTGGTCAAACCATATGAAAATAAATGAATGTGTGCGGTGTATAGTGTAAAATGTCATGATGTGGTCTGTTGGTATGGAGGGCGCGTTATGTGGGGGAGGTCATGGGGTCAAGCCCCAACCTCTGCCCTTCTGTTGTGTATTTCTTTTTCATCATATAAATTAACATATGGTTTGAGCCTTATGACATAAATAATAATTGCGGCCCACTTATAACTACATTTCGACCATGTTAAACCACCTTTGAACTATGAAATTTGAATATTTAAAATTCGGCCATATAATAAAATTCAATCTGACTATAACATATGAAATTAGAAATTTTACCATATGATAAAATTTAGACTTGGCCATAGCTGTCCCTTGGAAGGGGGCACGTGGTGGCCTCTGGGCTAGCCACGTGTCCTCATGCCATTGGTTCTTCTCCCCAATCCAATGAAAACACAACAAATCACCCACTTCAACAACCAACCATAGATTGAGACTTGGCATAGCGTCATTGGGAAAAATTTAAGGAATATTCCAAGAATATATATTTTTGCTGAGTAGGTTGCCATGTCACCATTCTGTCCTTTTATGCAATTTTTTAGCTGTTTAGGAAAATGAATAGGACGCTACATCTTCCTCATCCAGGGTTGGTTTTCGATGAAATGAATTGCGTCGGATTCCTAGCGACAAGCTCTTCATTGTAGCTCAGTTTCCAATTGATTTTGAGAACTTTCATTTTTGAGCTTTAACAATGACCACCTGATCAGAAGGATAATAAATTATCACCAAAGTACTATGGTCCTTACAAGGTGTTGCAAATATTGGTACTATGGCACACTAATTGGAGCTTCTTGATTCTTCTCGAGTGCACCTAGTTTTCCATGTTTCATGCTTAAATAAGGTTATAGATGACAAGCTTCCAGTTCATAAAATATGTCCATAACTTGATGGGGAACGAAAAATCATATTGGAACCTGAAGCAGTCACAGAAACAAGGACTTGACAGCTACAAAACCGATCAATTTTATAGTATCTCATCAAGTGGAAGAACTTACCCACTGAATATTCCACATGGGAGGCTAAGAATTTTATACAGAAGCATCCGGATCTACTGAAGCGTTGAGGAAATTTTTTTTTTGAAGGAGAGCGACATGTTAGAACCCTATATTACTAGTGTAGTCCCTTATTGTTGTTAATGTAGACCCCTTATTGTTAGTTTTGTACCACGGTAGTCCCCATATTGTTATTATTGTGCCCCATAAAAGCCCAATATTTTTATTGTTATGCCCTTACATTATTATTGTTAGGTTGGCTAGGATTATATTGTGACTCCATGGACTCCTATATATATAAAGGATGTTTTTTAATTTGTATCATCCAAAAATTGATCATTTATGTAATGTAATGGATGTTTCCCCCTCAAAGAGGTTGATCTCTAAGTCGTTGATATATATTTTCTTCTATTTTGTGAGTTGGTTTCATAACAAGGAGAGGGGCATGTTAGGTCCCTATAATACTAGTGTATCCCCTTTTTGTTATTGTTGGTGTAGGCCTCTTATTGTTATTGTTATGCCCATGTAGTTCCCATATTGTTATTATTATGCCCCATAAAAGCCCACTATTTTTATTGTGTGCCCTTACATTATTATTTTTATTTAGGGTGTGATTATATTATGGCCCCTTAGACTCCTATATATAGAAGGTAGGTTTTTTCATTTGTATCATCCGATAATAGTTCATTTATGTAATGTAAATGAGGTTTCCCCCTCAAAGAGGTTTATTTCTATGTCGTTGATCTATATTTTCTTCTATTTTATGAGTTAGTATGTTTATGAGGCATATGTTATGCATGTGTGTTTCCATTATGAGGTATGTGTATGTGGTTGTGTGTTGTTTCACTAAGGATAGTGTATGTGATTGTGTGGTGTGTTCCATAGATATTTCGATGGAGTGGTGACACTTAGGTTCTTTCTCAATTAACAAACCTTTGAGGGATTAATTATTGAAAAAAACCTAATTGGTGGCTTTCCTTGGATCTTATAAACCATTGGGAACTAGTTGGGTTCAGAAATTACTAGCTAGGTTGAGGCACTCAGGAAATACTTAGAAATGATAAATACTAAGTGTAGCCTTAGGGTTTAAAGAACTGGGGTTAGCTCCTACTGATAAAATACCTTGATGGGTGTGATATTTAATCATATAATAGCTGATCCATTTTATAAACCTCTCATTATTAATATGCAATCCATCTTTACAACTAAAATGGGAATCTATGTTCCTTTCTTGAAACCTTGTGGTTGTGGTGTGATTAGTTGATGTCCCTTGGTGTCATAGTGGGGAGTTGTAGAGAGAAATCACCTAATAAATGCACCCTTTCCAAGTGTGACTAGTTGAGAACTCCTAAGAAATTTACCTCCTCATACATTGAATATGACTTGAGGGTTGTTGGATAGAATAAATATTTTAGTGAAATTGGCCTGTTATTGGGTGGAGAGCTAAATTCCCACCCTCAGTTGTCATTAATTTGAAGATAATATGATAATTTTCTTAATTATGTACTTGGTGCATTAAAATGATGAGTATTACTGTTATGTGGTGTTTATATGTATCAATACTATTAACAGAGGAATATGTTATTCATTTATACATGTGATGACATGCTTATGCATATGTTTAACTCTCATGGTTAAGAGTGGCTAGCAGGCCTTCATGATAGTTAATGCACTCATGAAGTGTAGAGTTATTCGTATATTCCTACGTGATTGTAGCATGTGGTTGACTAAGCTGTTATGGTATGTGAATTCCATTGATGAGTCTTCCATGGATATTTTGACTCTCCACATGTTCAAGGTTGTTAATGCCTTCTTAGTGTAGGGACTAAGTATAATACATCATATGGAATATTAGTCAGATATCATCAATATGGATCTAGATGACGATAAATACATGTCAATGCTTGGTTACGAGGTTTGGTTTATGTTAGCCATCAGTAAATTTTGTCACGACAAATGATGGCTAAATATGTTCTTAAGCCTTCAAGAAGCAATATTCATAGAAAAATACTAGTTCTTGAAGCCTTCTTGGTGTCTTTTATCTTAAAAATCATCTTCACTGCTATTTCCACAAAATATTTTTCAAAGTGAGCCCTGCTGTTATAAAAGAGATTTTTTCTAGGCCACTTCTCCATCATTTCACCTTCATAAATTCCCTCCAAATTTCCTCCATTTCACCCCTTTTTTATTTTTCCTAAACAGTCATTTATTCCTCTAAAAAAACACTTTCCTCTCTCCATTTACCCTTAATTCCACCTTAAATGGCTTCTAAAACCCCTTTTAGACCATTTGTTTTCCTTTTATCTGGTTTAAATTGGCCTTTTTTAGCCTATCAGAACCTCTCAAAAACCTTAAAAACCCTCATTTTTTGACCCTTTCCGCCCCTTTTTATGCATAAGGCTTTAAGCGCCTTTTACCTTAAAGCCCATCCGCTCTTTTCTCATAAGACCCAGCGCTCTATGACCAAGTGCTAAGCTCCATCGGCGCATCGCACTTCGGCGATTCCCATGTCCACTTCCCACCTCCGCTTATGTTTCACCCCGACGATTATTCCCCACCGATGGAAACTTGGCCGTCGATCTCCCTAGATCCAACGGTCCAAACCCTTTCTGAGCCCTTCACCTTCCATCGGCCTCCATGCTCTTGTAGTCCCCTCGCAAGAAATTCTCCACTATAGATCCTCTAGATCCAATGGCTTCCACACTCTTGCATTTCAATCTGTCCGCTCACCCATACCCCCCGTCCACTCTTTCCTTGGAGCAATCTCCACCGTAGATATTTCCAATCAAACGGTCCAAGTTAACCTAAACCATTTACACCTGCCGATAACACATCCCGTCACCTGCTGGCCCACCTTCCACTAACCTTTCACCAGCCCACTCTCTGTCCGCCAGTAGTCCTCCACCATCCCTTTCCACCGATCAACTCCATTCGATCTCGCTCCCTCTCCACCGTTGATCTGGCTCCCCTAGATCCAACGGCCCAAAAATAATTTTGCGCTCGATCTCCCAAAGCCTCCCAACGTGCATCTTCCACGTGAAATAGGTGATTTTGGGGGGAACATGTGTCATCCTCTCGATCGTATCGCGTCCATTTCGCCTATTACCGCTTACCACCTTTTTCATGCACAAATACCATTGGTGGTATTACAAAAACTGCTTGTCATTATTTCTATGCCCATATTTGAATTCAAACCCTTTTCTGCCTGCTCCGCTCATGGAATCCTCCATCAGTGCATTCATCCCCCTCTGCACAGCTCTTCCACCTTCCTTGAACCTTTGAGAGCAGTTCAACCTCGAAAACACAAGTTTTTATTAATGATTTTGTTTTTTTATGCATGTTCAATGGTGGCTAAGGTGTTAAAAGGTCCTCCCATAGCCAAATCAGTGGCAAGAAAGGCCCAGGATGATGATCCTTGAGGTCGAAAATGTAAATAGCGATTTATCATGGTTTTCAGTTGTTTTATTAGTGCCTCTTGAATGCTAGTAAAACAAATGAAACCCTCATCGCACCATACTTAACAGAATACACCTTACAACGAAGCAAAGATCGGTGAAGAACAAATATTAAAGTTCAAAGATTAAAGAAAGTTAAAGTGCAAGTATGAAAATTCAAGATTAATCCTGAGTTTAAAAGATAGAGACAATTATAAAGCTAAGATGATTAGAAAAGGCATAATAAGCCTTAGAAAACACCAATTCAGACTAATATCAATGATTAAAGAATTAAAGACAAACATATCAGTAAAGGAAAGCCTCCAAATGCCGCATCAGTGAGGCAATTAATCCTCAGAAATCTATAAGTGCCACTTGTCAGCTTATTTTACCTCAAAAGAATACAAATTCAATGTACAGTTAGAGATATTTTTCCAAAGATAGCTCCGAAAGTCATTTCCAGCTACCAAAAGCCTCAAAATTCAACAAAAGTGACTAAAGTAGATGAAAGTTAATGTAAAAATCAATTAACAGAGTTAAGACATTAGATATCTTCTCCATTAACAGAGCATTATAAAGGTGAAAGCATTTATCTTTATTATTGAATGATTCAGACATTACTTCCTCCACCTCCTCAATTTACCTATATATATCATATGAGGAGCCTAGTATTGTTGTTGGTTGGATACTTGTTGAATGTAAATAGTTGTTGAAGTTGTTGAAGCTCTGTTAGTGATTGAAGAAAGATAGGCTGAGAAGAGAAGTTTGAAGCTGTAAAGACTTATTGGACTTGCAGATTATAACTAGTTTGAACATCAAATATAGAAGCTGATTTATGGGATCTTGGTCTATGTCAATGGTGATGTTTTTCTTATTGTAATTATTGTTTTTATTATGTTTTCATACTGTCCACTTTCTTTGATAAAGAACAACGAATTTAGATTAGGATTTACTATAAAAGGTAGCCTAATTATCACTGATAATGTTTATCTTTATGTTTTCTTCTGACTGTATTTCAATGGTGATTCAATAGAGTATAACCAGTGAAGTGTTGGTAAGCCCATGTTTCCTGATTACAACTTGAGATATTGTCTTTGAAAGTTATTGAAAATTCTACTGAGTAAAGTTGAACTAGAGAAGTCTATGGTTAGTCTTGTCCTCTATTTTATCTCCAACAGTTGCTTTGAAAATATCCCTGGGAGTATGCCAAAAGCAGGATAGATTCAAAGTCATTACTTGATTGTAGGCTAATTTTATGTTTATCTTAAATGTTTTCTACTTTCTGAAGGTAATCTGTTAAATTGCTGGATTTTTTTCTGAAAAGTGTGCTTTAGTAAAAGTTTTCCCAAAGAAGTATATGGTTTTCCCTATCCTTTGGTCTTCTTCAAACAGTTACTTTGAAATACTTTTCTTGTTTAGTGACGTTAATAGATTCTTAAATGGTTATTATCTTTGCTTCTTTCACAACACTTTTAATGTTCCATACCACAAATCAATATAAAGAGATCCTTTGATATAGATGACTTGCCCCATGGACCACTCTTGAAACTTGTTGTGCAATTAAATCCTTTTGTGAATCCATAGCCCAATCGATTGATACTGTGTCTCACCTATCCTATCAGCTGAACCATTCTTTCAACTTATTCACACCTTTACCCTTCAAAATACTTCCTTTATTTTGATGATATCCTACCCAACCAAAACAAACAAACAAATCACTTGTGCTTCATAACTAGCCTAATATCATAATTAATTATAAATATATATCATTCTAAGACTCCAATAGAGAGATCCCTCTCTGAATCCAGGAAGTCTAGATCCTAAGATTCCAAAGTGGTTATGATGTAGGCCCTGCAGCATTTGTTCTTGCCAAATTTGCAAACTACGGGGATCCTAACATAGTGGCGACCATATTAGGGAATATTGAGTAATAGATAACTTCACAACTCAACAAACCGTAGTCCTAAATGAATCAAGTGTCACCAAGACTGGTTATTATTGATTGTTGATGGTGAACAACAACAAAACCTTGAAAACAACTAAAAATCCTTCACCTGGCGACTCCATTGGTATTTAGTATGCCTACTGATTTCCGTTGGTTTTCCAAAAACTCCACTGGGAAAATTTTATCATAACATCATACCAACTCAGTTAAGTAAACTTTGAGGACTAATTTTTCTTTCAAAAAATATTAGTTTTCCTTTTAAAGATTGTCATACTTGGCTAAAATTTTCTCATCATTGGGTCTAAAAACAAAACATAGTGGTGTTAAGCGTTGGAAAAGGTATGAATTCACCATGTGTTTTCTCATTCTTTTACTTTAAACATAACTCTTTTTACTTTAGAAAGGTGATTTATTACAGAATTATGGTAGAATTGCAAAGATTTATGTTTATTGTAAAAAGTAACTAAAAACTGCCTTTTATTGTCAAAAACAGGAATTAAGCGAGGTGAACAGCTATACCAAAGGTGAGGCTAAAGCAAGAGAAACTGTTGTTCCTCCAATGATAGACCATATCCTGCCAGAGAGAAGAAAATCAGAACGCATTGCTCAGAGAAGGCAGGGGAAAACTCGGCTTCAGCCAAAGGAGATCGAGTGACAGCTAAAAAAAGAAAGGAAGTGAATCCCTCAAGATCCGTCAATCCTGAGGGATCGCTGTTTAAATCTTATCTCGTTCCTTGTCTTGTCCGTCGAGATTGTTATATAAGGCAATGCCTTTAGAGATTGAAGGAGTCGAATCATTGATTAAAAACATTCCTCTTGTAATTCTGCACTTTATTGACTCTCGTGATCATAGAGCGGTCGCTGTAAACACTTTTTATGTTCAATTAATACAAAGACACGTTTTCATTCCATTTCTCAAGCTCTGAAGTAACCCAGCAATGTTTCACTGGTGCTAAGGGCCCGGCTCTGGTGGAATCGACCTGTTGTTTGTATTTCTATCCTTTAATTACCGTTGTGTGATAATTGTGTTTGGTTTTATTACGATTGCAGAGTTAATTACTTACTGTTGAATTGCTTATTGGTATTGTTGTGTTGCGTTAATGAATTGCATTGCTGTTCCATTTCAACAAGGATCGTAATTCCTGTATCATTCATCCTGTTATTACTTATAAAGCTTTGTTGTTCAATGTTTAACTCTATTTTATGTTCCATTGGATTGTTGTTCATTTCAATTGCTACTTAATAAAGTTTTTTGTTGACAGGGTTTGGTGTTTAACAAAGTTCGTTAGTCGATTTCATTTAAGTTAAGATTTGATTCATTGGTTAGCATTTGTTGTTCAATTCCAGTGTGTTGTTCATTTCCGATTCATTAGTTCCAGATTGCAGAAAGATTGATTATTTACATTATTACAGTTTGTTTTTCATTTCTAGTTCATTACATTTACAGGGTTTCTCTTAGTTCAAGTTCTATTTCTCTTTAATTGCTTTAAATCAAGACTGTCAACTGTAGAGAACATTGGTTATTTCTTCCTCATTCCTAGATTGATTGCCTTGTTCCAGTTTGATTTCAGTTGCATCAATTTCTAAAGGAATGAGTTATTGCTATTGTATCCTTGATTGATGTTTTGCAGAGTGAATAGTTGAGTTTCAGAGTATTTGAATTCATGTTATTGTAATTAGATTTCTTTTCAAGCATCTGTTTACTCTTGTATTTAGAATATTGTACTACACCTCTCACAACATTACTCTTAGCTCAAATTGCAGCCTCAAATAGAGTACACTCTTGAAACAAAAAATCGTTCTCGGATTAATAATTAATGTAGGATAAATAGGCGTTAAAAAGACACCTTTTATACCTCAACATTTTGGCGTCGTTGCCCGGGAGAGTGTATGCCATTTAGAAGGAGTGATGCACATTTGATTTTTTTTCTGCTTGGGAAGAATTGGGTATTAAAGACGGAAGGTAAGAACTTGCGCACCGAGCAAGGAACATACTTTCTCACAGCCTGCTTCACAGCAGAATTGGGTAAACTTCTTTCTTTAGGTAGGAATGAAGGCTTGTTCTTTTGAATGAATAGAAAAGCTAAACAAAACAAAATTCCTCCTAAATCTGAAAAACCTAAGGGACCTGTGACCCTTGGGCGAACAACTTTCATTGACGAAATCCTTAAGAAAACTGAATCTCAACCATCAGTAAGACCTAGGAAAGTTATTTCTAGACAACCTACTAGTTCCCTTCAGGCCACAGGGTCACCATCTGTAGCCTTTGCTGAGATACATAGTCAAACAGAAGAAATTGAGCAATACTCCCAAGAAATTGAGAATTATCGCCTAATTTCTCCACAAGAAGGGAACTCTAGTAATATCTGCGAAGGAGAAGGGGAAATAGGGGAAATAGAAGAACCAAAATCTCCTCTTAAAATAATCCAAATAGTGAGCAGCACAGATAAGGGAAGCAATGTCAACCTCATTCAAAACAAGGGACTTGAATCTCCTCAGAGAGTAGGCCAGCAAGGAACACTTATTATTCCAGATCAAGGGAGTGTTGTCAAGGTAATTCCTATTCCTTCTAGTTAGCCTAGGAATTCCCTTGAGATCCCAAAAGGATATTGGCACATATTTGATCAAATGCCCTAGAACCAGAACCAGAACCAGCAAACACCTCAGTAAACTTCCACACTGCAATATCCCATAGTGGATACTGCAGTTAATGCACCCATGAAAGCCATTCCTCTTCAACATATTCCTACATTTCATGGCTTGACATCGGAAGATCCAGATGAATTTATGTTTGAATTCGATGTATTATGCAGGGGGTATGACTATACCACCGATCCCAAAAAATTAAAACTATTTCCTTCCACATTAAAAGGAGCAACCTTACGATGGTTTATGGGGCTAGGTGGGGGTGTTATAAATGATCGGGATTAGATGAAAGCTGCGTTTCTAAAGAAATATCAGGATTATTGCAGGGCCCGTGAACTAAAAGATGAAGTATTTCAAATGACAGCAAAACCCAATGAAACTCTGGAAGAATATGTGGAACGATTTCAATACAACCTCCAAAGATCTCCTTATGCATCTTTACCCTTACCTGATAATGTGCTGAAAACTACATTAATTAGGGCGATGAAGGATCAATGGGTTGAAACATTAAATATTATGGGAAAATGTGATATATATCAAGAAAGCTATGCTAACATTATTGATTTATGTATCAGGAGTTCGAGAGGCAATACAAGGCTAAAATCAGCAGAACGTGACATGACCACAAGGGATAAGAGGACCTATAGTGAAGGTGTAACTCGTGCAGATATTGGCAATCTGCTGGAAGATTTTAAAACAGATATTCTAGGGACTCTAACAACGTAGTTTGACATCATGCAAGCCAAACAAAAGAAAGCAGAAGCCGAATAAAATTTGGCAATATTCTGTCCTAAGTGAAGGAAGAAACACAGCCACAAAGAGTGTCCACTGGATATAATCAAATTTTGTGCCATATGCACAGAAGATCACCCCACAGAAGGATGTCCCTCGCTTCCCGGTTTAAAATCAGTCTATAAAGAGGCAGAAGAAGAATCATAAGTGGTATGCTTACTTAACCAGCGCTGACAATGGCAGCCACGACAATCAGGTATGCCAACTGATCCATTCTCTTCTTTTCAGCCTCCTCAATATAATGCTCAGCAATATAATGGAATGTGGCAAAATCAGCCACCTTTCCCCAATTGGTCACAACAGTCATTTCCTACATCATCATAGCCAAATCAAACAAACCAAACTAATTGGCCAAATTTTCCTTTTTGCCCACCGTTTTGGAAAAACAATGCTTATCCAACACAATGGTCCCCCACCACTTCGCAGAGTCAAGCCTGGCAGTTAAACTGCAAAAGACCTACAAATCAGCCAGCTGGAACAATTCCCCTCTCTCAACCTACACTGCCAGCTCCCTATACATTACCACAAAACCCCCAGACCAATTTAAGACCACAACTCCCAACCCAACCCAACCCAAACCCAAATAATAGGCCAGTTCAGTCTGTCCAAATAATGGAACCACCAAAATTAGAAACTGAACTGAGGGGGTGTAATGACCTTCAATTGAGGTCTGGGTGCATAGTAGAAATAGAGAGAGAGAAAAATGTTCACATTGAAGATCCGTTACCTGTAGAACAAACATTACAAAAAGAGAAGGTGGTTCAACAACAAACTCAACATCAAACTCCACAACAAGCAACCACCTCTTCTCCACCATTCCTAGAACGATTAATCATACCTCGCCCATTAGAATATCCTGATTTTGTTCTTCTGGGAGAATTAAAAAACTTTTGTATAAAAATTCCTCTCCTCCAAGCTATCCAAGACATCACTATTTATGCAAAAACCATTAATGAATTGTGTATAAAGAAGCCAAAGAGGAGAACAATAACCAACCCAACTGTCCAAATATTCGGTACTCTATTTGACTTATTATCAGGAATGGAAAAACCTGTAAAATATGAAGACCCAGGAAATCCTATAGTGACAGTGCAAATCAATGGGCAATTGTTCCCAAATGCATTAGTTGATTTGGGAGCTGCAATCAATATCATAACAACCACCACCTGTCAAAAACTTGGCATTACATCATTAGAACAAAAAAAAACCTTATTAGAATTGGCTGAACGATCGGTAGTCAAACTAGAAGGTACACTACAAGATGTAATGGTATCTGTAGATTCCTGGGAATACCCTGCTGACTTCCTGGTTATCAACCCAAAGAACCGACTAGATGGACACCTGTTAATTCTAGGTAGACCTTGGTTGGCAACTGTCGATGCTTACATTGGCTGCCGACAAGGCAACATGACAATAACAAGGGGAAACTATGCCAAGAATTTAGCTTTATATCCCCCAGCCCAACCAAGCCTATCCGTAATCAAAACAAGGAAGCAACCTGTATCATATATTATGGAAAATATGAGTTCACCATTAACCATAGAACATGCCCTCGATTTTAAATATCAAACAGAGGATGATATCATTAATAGTTTTATTAACAAACCACAAATCGGATCCCATCTACAATGTCACATGATCAAGGAAACATTTGATAATAAAGAAGAAGAAGATCCCCTGAAAGACATTCCTGATCAAATAATACCCACTACTTCTGTGTACAATAGTAAGATTATGGAAATTGAGCCAGGAAAAACTTTAAACATTAACAAAAATTTGACTGTTGAACAAGAAAAGAAGATAGTCCAATTACTACAAAAATATAAAGGAGCCTTTGCATGGGATTATCCAGACATGAAGGGAATTGACCCCCAGTTATGTACACACCACATCTATACTGAAAAATATGCGAGAACCATTCGCCAACCTCAACGAAGACTAAACCCTCACCCTAAAGATATTGTGAAAGCTGAATTACAAAAAATATTGGATGTTAATTTCATTTACCCAATATCTGATAGCAAGTGGGTCTCCCCATTAGTAGTGATACCAAAGAAGAACAGAAAGTGGAGAATATGTGTAGATTACTGAAAATTCAACAAAGCAACTGAGAAAGACCACTTTCCCCTTCCTTTCATTGACCAGGTATTAGATACATTGGTAGGAAAGAAATTCTTTTCTTTCCTAGATGGCTTCAGTGGGTACAGTCAAATCCAGATTGCCCTTGAGGACCAAGAAAAAACCACTTTTACCTGTCCTTGGGGGACATTTTCCTACCGAGTCTTACCCTTTGGCCTATGCAATGCCCCTGCGACATTTCAGAGGGCCATTCTCAGCATCTTTTCAGATTTAATAAATGAAGGGCTCGAAGTATATATGGATGACTCCACACCTTATGGAGATGATTTTGAACCAGCATTAGAAAACTTAGAAAAGGTGTTGCAAAGATGTATTGACACTAGGCTTTGTTTAAGCCATGAAAAGTGTCATATGATGATGACCGAAGGACTTATCTTAGGACATTATATTTCAGCAGCTGGAATTCAGGTGGATCCAGCCAAAATTCAGATAATTTTGTTAATACCTACACCCACCACACAAACAGAGGTACGTAGCTTGCTTTGATTTTCAGGTTATTATAGAATATTTATAGAACATTATTCTCAAATAGCTGCACCTTTATATGCACTAATAGGAAATGTTGATTTTATTTGGACAGATAAATGTGACCATGCTTTTCAGGATCTGAAAAATCTTGTATAAATAGCCCCTGTGCTGAGAGGCCCTAATTGGGATTTGCCATTTCAAATTTCATCTAATGCCTCAGACACAGCCATTGGAGCAGTGCTTAGGCAGGAAGAGGATAAGAAACCATATGCAATCTATTATATTAGCAAAAATCTATCTCCTGCTGAATTAAATTATACTGTGACTGAGAAAGAATTTTTAGCTGTAGTTCATGCTGTAAATAAATTTAGACATTACATCACTAGTTATCCTATAGCTTAATATACCAATCACTCTGCCATTAAATTTTTAGCAAATAAACCTGTTACAAATGGAAGAGTGACAAGATGGTTGATTTTATTGCAGGAATTCGATATTACAATTAAATATTGACCTAGAAAATAGAACCCTGTAGCTAATTTCCTGTCATGAATGCCAAAGCCAACAGATGCAGCAGCAGTCGAAGACCACTTCCCATATGAGCATTTGTTTTCTGTTACTGTTAGAACCCCATGGTATGCTGGTATAGCAAATTATTTGGCAATAGGTAAATTACCTAAACATCTAAACCTTAATTAACGAAAGCAGATAATATAGCATAGTAACCGATTCTCTTGGATTGGGGGCTACCTGTTTCACACAGGGTCAAATATGCAAATTAGGAGATGCTTCCAAGAGGACGAAGTATTTGATGTTCTGAAAGCATGCCATGACGGGCCATGTGGCAGACATTTTTCAGATCATAGAACTGCCCACAAGGTTTTACGAATAGGCTACTATTGGCCAACCATTTTTAAAGATGCTATAAAATTTATTCAAGCCTGGGATAGCTACCAAAGGGCAGGTCGCCTTGGACAATCCGACGAAATGCCTTTGAACCCACAATTAGTAATTGAACCATTTGAATGTTGGATGCTCAATTTTTTTTGGTCCCATTAACCCCCCATCGAACCAAAGAACATACATCCTAGTTGCAACCGAGTATGTCACTAAATGGGTTGAAGCAGAGGCACTTTCAAAAGTTACAGAGGACTCTGTAATACAATTCATTTTCCAAATCTTTGTGTGATATGGCCTCTTGAGGGACATAATCACAGATGGAGGACTGCAGTTTGTAGGTAATAAACTTGCTGAAAAATTACAGAATTACCACATTCAGCACAAAATTACAACCCCATACCACCCACAGGAAAACGGCCAGGTAGAGAGTACGAATAAAGTGATCGAATCTATATTGAAAAAAATAGTTGCCTCACACAGACGTGACTGGGCTTACAGATTTCTAAAAGCCTTGTGGGCGTACCGAACAACATGGAGAGGTACTATGGGGTATTCACCATATCAGCTGGTATTTGGAAAAGAGCCCATATTTCCAATAGAGTTTGAAATTCAAACATTAAGAACAACCTAGAAGGTGGGTTTAGACTTAAATGAAGCTCAGGTCAGAAGATTACAAAAAATCAATGAGATGGATGAAATGAGGCTCTCTGCTCTTCAGCACACTATGTTAATTCAACAACAGAGAGAAAAATGGCACGACGCCCTCATCAAAGAAAAAATCTTCCATGAAGGAGATTGGGCACTCCTATATGACTCCAGGTTTTAGGATTTTCCAGGGAAACTCCAGACCCGATGGCTTGGACCTTACGAGATACAAAAAGTGCATGATAATGGCGCTATTATATTAACCACCATTGATGGATCTGGACATTCCTTCAAAGTAAATGGTCATCGAGTGCGACTTTACCATAAACCGCTTACTCGATAATTCTTCTAGCAACAACTACGGGAAGATTCTACCATGCAAATTCTTACTGAAGGAGATAACTCCTCCTCGGCACCCATTCATTAAATCATTTCTTTCTTTTGAAATTTGTACATAAAGATTGTTATTTTTACTTTTCTTGTTTTTTTGTATGGAATTCTGTTTCTTCAACTGTTCTTAATTTTCTTATTGTAAATTTTCGCTGTTCCTTTCAAAAGGAACAACATTTTTGCTATTCCTTTTGAAAGGAACAATAGAATTGTTGTGATTTTTTTTTTTGTTCCTTTCGAAAGGAACAGCAGTTATGCTGTTTATTTTTGTTGTTTCGCAAATTGTTCTTGTTGTTCCTTTCGAAAGGAACAACATTTTCGCAGATTGTTTTTGTTATTCCTTTTGAAAGGAACAACATTTCTACAGGTTGTTTCTGCTATTCCTTTCCAAAGGAAAAGCACTTTTTGAGTGCATTTTTCTTGTTTTAGAACATCATGTTGAGGATTTATAATGAATCTTTTAAAGGAAAACATACTATTTATACAATATTACACAAATTAAAGCTTATTGGAATCAGAAAATCAAAAGAAATTGTCATTTTTTAAGAAATTGTTTTGTAGTGATAAGAAGAAAGAAAAAGGACATAACCACCAATATTAATTTGCTGTCTTACTATCACTAAAATTAATATGATCGATTACCTTTATCGTGTTGGTTCTTCCCCAATTTTTTATAACTTTCTTTGATTTTTATGTATTGAGTAAGAATAAGGGAATATTCTTTTCTATTGAGATGTTTAGACTTCTTCCACCATCCCTACTCTAAAGGAGTGCTGAGCCATCCTTTATATATATGTAGGAAATTTCTATATAAAAAAAATAAAAATAAAAGAAGAAGAGAAAAAATATCTATATATATCACTAACAATTCTATGATATGGCAGATGGAGGATAGGGGGTCTCATCAAGATCCATCCTACCATGATCATAAGGAAGCAGTGAAGTGGCATTCCCATCATGGCCACCACACCGGCGATATGGTCCAATGGACAATTGAAAAAAAAACTAAAATGTCCTTGGAACAGGAGGTCTCATCACGAACTGGCCTGCCCACTTTTCACTTCTTTTCGGTGAATGGCATTGTGATTTATCTGGTCCCCAAGCCAGCATAATGGCCTCCATTATGACATCACACAACACTTCCATAGGCATAAATAAAGGATAATGGTTCCAAGGGTGAGAAAGCAACTTTGTCAAGGTTATGGACACCTGTGGGCAACAGAGCTCTGCTGATGGTATTGGAGTCACATTTTTACAACTCAATAGTAATGTTAAACCTTTTTTCCTATATCTCTATCTAAATATCAAATTAAAGTATGATTCCTAAACCCTTGGTTTTGAACCTATTATACATGAAATTCATCATAAATCGATCACATTAGTTTGAGTGGGTAATAAGTGCATTATTACATGTTCATATCAGCTATCCCTTTTCCTTATCTTTGAATCATTACAAACGTTTATATATCTATTTGCAATTTAATCACACGCATAGATTTCAGTAATGCAATAATTTGATTGATTGTATCATAAGTATGCATGCTTTTTCTTGTTGTACAACTGCTGTGAAGTACTTTCCTCTCTTATTTTATGGTCGAGGATGACCTATCATCCTTCAGGGGGGCGCAGATGCCTCTTAATGACTGCATATAGATCAAATCCCTATATTTCTTTACCTACACGCGATTCAAATCCCTATATTCTTGGTAATAACAAAAACTTAACGGTATTATTCTGATTTTTACTAAATATTGTGTTGTGCTGTTGCATTCCTATGCATTCGTAAGGAATTAACAGTGTGCAGAGAATATGGGAGGTCGACCAATTCGCAGTGAGCCGCAGGTGCTGGTTGTTTCTGATGCTACAAGAGAAATTATGGAAAAATTGGGATGGATTACATACCTCACAAGGCTACAACAACCTCATGAAACAGTAGCTATCGAGTTTTTACATAATTTTTAGGAAGGTTACTCCATGGTTAGAGGTAGATAGATAGCAGTAACAGATGAAATAATCACAAAGGTGTCTGGTCCACCAGCGGAAGAAACCATATGGACTCATAAGAAGGTCAGGCTTCAAGAAGCCATGAACATTCTCCAGGAAGAAGGACAGACATTGGTTGTCAAAGGAAAAGAAGTTCAACCAGCATCGTTGGGAGAACCATGGACGGAATTGGCAAAAGTAGTACAGGCCTATATAACATGTGATGGAAGAAAAGATGTGGTAAGACCTCGCCACCTTAAGTTATTGGCAGTATTAAAGCAAAAATATATTGTAAACTTGCCTGCATTTTTAAATTCCTTACTGCATGAAATTGCCTGTAGTATAAGAAAAGCTTGGCACACAGACATGGTGGTGATCCACCATTGCTTAATCAGATTAATAGTAAGTTACAGCCTTGCCCAACAATAGACCAGTTGGGAAGAACTAATATTTTGGATTGATGGAGGATTAGCCTTACCTGCCCCAAAACGAAAGAGAATGGATAGCACAGCAGTAGAGCCATCAAAACATAGACAATCCTCCCATTCAAAAAGAAGTAGGGGAATGATAGAAGGCCTTCCAGGTAGCAGTAGCCAGCCCTTGGAATTTCCCAGCTCAAAGGATGAACAACCCCCACAACTGGAAGGAGGGAGTCCCCGCACTAATGAGGATGAAGAAGAAATGAGCCACCACACCAGTGGTGAGGAACAAAGTCACCACACCAGTGGTGAGAAAAAAAGCAGTGCAGGAGAAGGAAATGATGAAGTAGAGGGAGATATTCGCTACTCTGATGAGGAAGAAGGAAGTCCTCATACTAGTGTAGAGGGAGAGATTCTCTACTCTGATGAGGAAGAAGGTAGTTACCATACCTCTTAAGAGGATGAAGATAATCACAGTAGTGAGAATGAAAGAGAAGGAGCAGAGCCTCCTGAAACCACCACTGCAAGTTCACCACAAAGCCCTTTGCAAGAAGAACAATTGGCCCAAATTTTGGCCAACATGAGTGAATATGTGCAGCCCCACAACCCACTGAACCTTAATGTTGATATCAACCAATTGCAGGAGCAAGCTGTTGCCAATAAAGAAATGGCTGAGGGAATTCCAGATGAAATAGAGGGAGGAAACCCTAACGGAACAGCAGAATCAGCTGTGGTTACTTCCCCTGAGAAGTATGGACAGGAAGAGGTGAACACTGAAGCAGTGTTCCAAAATGAAAATTCTCAGGGAACAACAAAGCCAATTGAAGTTATTACCCCTGAAGAATGCATCCGAGAGAATATGCACACTGAAGGAGTGTTCCAAGAAGAAAACAGAGAAGCAAGCCCAACCGAAGGCATGGCTGCTGAGGAACAAACCCCCGCTGAGAAATTGGGTCCAAAAAAAGGAACAGTCGTTCCATTAAGGAAGAGAAAGAAAGTAACTGAACTTGATAAACTTCGGAGGGAGCGGCAGAAGCTCCAGAGGCTAGTGGAACAACTTTGGCAGACTATTAGGGTTCTTAAAATGAAACAAATGCCCAAACAAATCCCAAAGAAGAGAAGTATAGTCACCAAACAAGCCCCGAAAAATAGGAAAGTGGCCACTAAAACAAAGCCCCAAGTTTTAGAGACTATGGAAAACCAGGTTGAGCCTAATCATGAAGATATGGAACAACAGGCAGCTATTCCAGATGCAGCTATTCCAGATGGAGCAACCTCAGGTGAAAATGCACAAGCCTGTAGTCAAAACACTTTTAGTGATCCCACCTTAGCCAAACTCCAAGAGGAGTTGGCACAGGCTCGATAGGAAAGGGAAAAACTTGAAGAAGATATTGTCCCTAGAAGAAAATACCGAGAGTTGCAGCAGCAAATGAAGATCATCCATGCAGTAGAGGCTGAAGCCTATGAGAAGTGTTGGAAGGCAGAGGAGAAGGCTGAAAAGGTAATGAATAAATTAAAAATAGCCCTGAATCGAATGGATACTCTCTACTCATTATACACAGATGTTTTAGCTTGTAGATGCCCTGCCAAGAATTATGCTTTATTTTTATTAGAGAGATATTTACAGTTAAAAATTAAAGCAGTTAGGGCAGGAAAATCTATAGAGTTAAACACTATAGATGATTTTGTGACATGCTGCAAACTCTATGGGGTTAAGGTACAACGTCTCCTGTGTGAGTTCTATTTTATAATCTCATATTGAAAAATGATATTGAGACAAATCCCAGCCCTTTTGTGGATGACATCCAATACCAAACATTTATTTCATTTGATGTTAATCAATTAAAATGGCTTAAAGCCTATAATGTTTTTCAAAGGAAAGAAAATGAGTTAGACTTGTGGGTTAGGAGTGAACCAAAACACCCATTACAATTATGGGCTAGGCAGAAGAATTTGATGACAAGAGAAGGTGTTATCCAGGAATTGGGGCCTGTCCATAAAGCAATTGTCTTGAATGGGATAGAATATTTTCTATCTATTAGAAACCAGGCCTACATAGCAGCTAAGGTCCAATGGGGAATTTCCAATCGGAATATTCAAAATAGAGAGCCATTTAACTATAAAAATTTTGGATTAGCTGCAGACCGCTTGGTTCTCTATAGCAACCTCATTTTGAGGGAAGGCCCATTCTGGCTAGGGTGTAGGTTTCAAAGCCCCATTGCATGGTATCCTGCAGCAGATTATAAAGCCATCTATGAAATACCTGAAGGACAGACAGGGCATTTTTTCGAAGCTTTAGCTGTAATGCATGGTTTTAGGCCTTTTGATGAAAAACCTTCTCCAACTTATTCTTTAACTGCTTTGCATGTAAACTATGGTTTTCATGAGGAAATGAAAAAGGGTAAGCAAAGGGGTATGTTGAGCGTTGAAAAAGGTATGAATTCACTATGTGTTTTCTCATTCTTTTACTTTAAACATAACTCTTTTTACTCTAGAAAGGTGATTTATTATAGAATTATGGTAGAATTGCAAATACTTATGTTTATTGTAAAAAGTAACTAAAAACTGTCTTTTATTGTCAAAAACAGGAATTAAGCAAGGTGAACAGCTATACCAGAGGCGAGGCTAAAGCAGGAGTAACTGTTGTTCCTCCAGTGATAGACCATATCCTGCCAAAGAGAAGAAAATCAGAACGCATTGCTAAGAGAAGGCAGGGGACAGCACAGCTTCAACTGAAGGAGATTGAGTGACAGCTAAAGAAAGAAAGGAAGCGAATCCCTCAGGATCCTTCGATCATGAGGGATCGTTGTTCAAATCTTATCTCTTTCCTTGTCTTTTCCGTCAAAATTGTTATATAGGGCAATGCCTTTAGAGATTGAAGGGGTCGAATCATTGATTAAAAACATTCCTCTTGTAATTCTGCACTTTATTGACTCTCGTGATCAGAGAGCGGTCGCTGTAAACAATTTTATGTTCATTTAATACAAAGACGCGTTTTATTTCATTTCTCAAGCTCTGAAGTAACCCAACAGTGTTTCACTGGTGCTAAGGGCCCGACCCTAGTGGAATCGTTCTGTTGTTTATATTTCTATCCTTTAATTACTGTTGTGTGATAATTGTATTTGGTTTCATTACGATTGTAGAGTTAATTATTGTTGAATTGCTTGTTGGATTGCTATGTGCGCTAATGAATTGCATTGCTGTTCCATTTCAAAAAGGATCGTGATTCCTGTATTATTCATCTTGTTATCACTTATGAAGCTTTGTTGTTCCATATTTAACTCTGTTTGTTGTTCCATTGGATTGTTGTTCATTTCGATTGTTGCTTAATAACGTTTTCTATCGATAGGGTTGGAGTTTAATAGGATTTTTTATTTGATTTTGTTAAGCTCATGTCTGTTGTTCAGCTTCATTAGTTAGCAATTTTTGTTCAATTCCAGTGTGTTGTTCATTTCTAATTCGTTAATTTTAGATTGCAAAAAGATTTTTTATTTACAATTTGTTGTTTATGCACATAGACATTCAATTACAGATTGTCGTTCATTTCCAATTATTGATTTTAAAAGTTCTTCTTAGTTTATTTTCAACAGCAGTTAGTAAATTCACTTTCGATTTCACTTTGATTGCTTAAAAAACAGGACTGTCAACTGTAGAGAACATTGGTTATTGCTTCCAAGTTCCCAGATTGATTGCCTTGTTCCAGTGTGATTTCAATTGCATCAATTTCTAAAGGAATGAATTATTGTTAATGTATCCTTGATTGATGTTTTGCAGAGTGAATAGTTAAGTTTCAGAGCATTTGAATTTATGTTATTGTAATTAGATTTCTTTTCAAGCATCCACTTAATCTTGTATTTAGAATACTATACTACATATCTCACAGCATTACTCTTAGCTCAATTGCAGCCTCAAACAGAGTACACTCTTGAAACAAAAAGTTGTTCCTGGATTGATACTTAATGTAGGATAAATAGGCGTTAAAAAGACACCCTTTTATACCTCAACACTATGTATTACTTCAAAGAGTTATCAAATACCCATGCAGTATTTATATTGCAAATGAGGAGGTGGAACAATCTAGGGTTCAAAATGTTATTAATGACATAGTAAATGCACTCCTATCCTTAAAAACCATGCAAGGCATAAGGTAAGAATTTCTCTCAACTACTTCTCTGTGTAATAAATTTGTCTTTACTTCTTGACGATGAAATAGTTGAAAATCTTGACTTTGCAGCCTTATCTTCATCTTTACATTAACTATTCTAACAGTTTATAATATCTTCTTTAGTGTAATAACTGTTTATTTGTATTTTGAGACATAAAGTAAGTGAAAGGTGTCAATTTTGATTTATCAAGTGAATAATTGCTCTGTGTTTGACTTATCCGAGGCTACTTTAGCCTAAGTTCCCTTGATTTCATCATAAAACCATGTTTTAAGGCCTTTAGCCTTGATCTTCTTTTAATTAATCTGCTTTTAGGCTTTGATTTTGCTTTAAGTCTTTATAAATCACCTTTGCTGACTTTTTATCTTTATCAGATTTCTTTAAACCTTTAATTCTTTGTCTTTAACTGTGTTTTCTTCCTTAATCTACCAATTAAACCTTTAATCTTCTGTTTGCCTCTTTACACCTTGATTTATCCTTGATACTCTGTTTTTATGCCTTTGTTTATTTGTCTCTTAGCTTTAAAACCTTGATTTAGGCTTTAATCCTCTGCTTCTTCACTTTTTGACTGATTTTCTTTGTTTTACTGTGTGCAGGGTTCCCTGTGGTGCGCTGAAGGGTCTTAAAGTTCGGCCAGTGGTCATGAGACCCTGATAAAACCTTTGAATTGAAGAAAAACCCATCCCTTTTGTTTCGGGCCCTCAGATTATCATCCTGAGGCCTCAGTCACAGGATATGGCCGTGGGAGGGATTTTGTATTACATGCCACCATGAAACCTGCAAAATAAACCAAAAATTTAATAAAAACCCTACGTTTTTTGTGGTCAAATACGATCAGAGGCTTCAGGAGTGGCAGAGGAGCAGTGCAGGGGGAGGAGAACTGTGTGGAGGGAGGTGGAATATGTAGGCAGAGGAAGAAATTTCATGGCATAGAGGCAAAACAAATGAATTTTTGAATATTGGCGCGAAGACGGAGGATGGCGATTTTGCGAAACCGCGGGCGTTTTTCACGCAAGGCAATCGTGGTAAGCGGTTTTGCGCGTTACTAACGCGATTCCATACAAATGGTGACGCGTGTCCTTTATGAAACCGTTGGTTTCACGTTGGAAACGCGTGTTAACCCTCGAAGGTGAAATCCATGCGAAATTGAATGTGGACTGTTGGATTTGCGGGTGTAGATCCAATGACCACAGGGGAGCGCAAAAAATGGAAGGTGCTCGGGCAAGGAGGAAAATGGAATCCAGGAGGAAAACGCGGATTGGAAGATGCTTTGCGTAGTGGGTGGTAGGCCCTGGCTGATGTAAGCAGTTTTTTTTGGTAGCGAGAGTGTTAAGAGCGGGGCTTTGAATAGGAAGCTTAGTGAGAACTGTCGGATTTCAAAGATCGACAGCGGGAATAACAGATAAAAGAGTTTGGGAAATGGGGAGGTGTCGACTACCATCCAATCTAATGAGATCGACGGTTAATATTGATTAGGAGAAAGCGTAGTGCGGAGGAATAGAATTATGAAGGGAGGGGGCTAAACAAGGTGGGGGAAAGGTTTTGTGGGAGAAAGGAGAACCGGGGCTAAGGGAAAAGGGGTTGAGGGCGAAGGATTTAAGCGCCTGGTTACGGGGCTTAAGCCATATGGAGAAAAATGCCAAGGGTTTAAGCCCTAAGGGGCTTAAATCCTGTTTGTTAATATTAAAAAGCGGAATAAGTGGGTTTTTGGGTTTTTTAATGTTTCGACAGGCTTTAAAAAGAGGGTTTATAAAAATAAAAAGGGATCGAAGGCTAGCGCCTGGTCACGGCCCTGGGTCTTGTGAAGAAGAGGTGGTTGGGTCTCAAGCCCAAAGGGACTTTAATGTGTTAAAAAATGGTCGGACTAGGCTAAAACATAGGCTTTTTGGCCTTTTTAAAAGCTTCCGATAAGGGAAAAAGAGTTTTTTAAAACCATATAAAGGAGTTATGATGGTTTGGAGGGGTTTTTGATGATTTTAAAGGGTTTTTTAGGGAAAATGGAGGAGAATGAAGAGGAAAAAATGAATTTTTAAACCAAGTATAAGAGTTTTTATAATGGTTTAAGGGGGTTTTTTCAGAGGAAATGAAGAGTTGATAAAGGGAAAATGGGCTATATTCAGAGAGAAATGGACTAATAAAAACAAGGATAAATAGCCTGAAATGAGCTTTCTTCTTTGAAATAGTAGGATAACCTTTTAGGAGACATAGATGAAGATTTTGGTGAACTGACAGACTCAGAATGATGAAGGTAGTGAGATTTATAGAATTCATAATGCTTTTTTGAAATATTATTTCTAGAAATCTAGGATTGGCAATTTAGTCATCTTTGGATAAAGTCAAAATTATGGATGACTAACAGTGGCTCCATTTGGGGAGGACAACTGTCCTTCTAGGTGTTCAGAACCTCAGTTATCAATCTCTGGCTTTTAGCAGACTAGTGCCTCATCCATTGGGCAGATTTCTTCTTTTCTTGCTGATCTTTCTCTAAAAAGGACAACTTTTATCAATCTGCAACATGTAATTTCTTCAAAGAGCATCTCTTCCTACCCAATCCTACTTGTCCTAGCATTTTTCTTCCTTTTTGAGTGCATTTGAACTAGCAAACTCTTTGACATTTTATTTTTGAAAACAGAAATAAACGATCTGATCCTATCCTTATTTCTTCCAAGAGTCCATATTAAACTGTTGAACTCTTTATTTTTCTACCTAAGCTACTATCTGTCAAGATTAAGCTGTTTGACAAATTTTATTCTCTATTTCTAAAGCAGGAAATTTAAACATAGTAAAATCAAGATTAGACTGTCTAATTTGCTATGGTGTTTATGGTTGTATGTACAAGTTGCACATAGACTTTATTTGCAGAAAAATAAAACAAAATTGTGAAGGCTTAAGATCTGAAAATTATAAACATCGTTCTATTCTTTTTCCAGCTCTAGTTTTGATCTATTTAGAGCTATCTTTTTCCTTTTCTTGGTTTAGATTTTGAGCTTGTTAGAACCATTTCCTTTCTATCGTAATATATTCTACTGATAAGCCAAGTCTGAAAAAATCTTATCAATCTGTGCTTTTACTAACCTATCAACATAAATTTAAATTATGTTCAGCCATGATTAGGCTAGATGACTGAACAATATATCATTTTTTAATCAGCAGTGGCACTTAGATTTGCTCACTTTCAGAAAATTCTCTTTTTTGGGTATGGGGCTGTACCTCTTTTGAATCTGCCCTCTTTCCTTCTCCTTTCTTATTGTTTTTTGTATTTTTCAATATTTTTTTTCAACTGAGTTATGTACAATGAATAAAAACTTTGAATTCGGGACTCTTGATAGAAGTAATGCTTGAGCATCCTGCCATTGACAATACCTCCAAATAAATCTTCTCCATTCAGCTCTTGTAGAAGGAATGCATTGTGACCCCTGATGGAATGAATAATGTAGGGACCTTTCCACAAATTTTCAAATTTGCCATGTTTTCCCTTTTCTTCTCTTCTAGAATCCCACTTTAGAACTACATTTCCAACTTGGAAATCATTTTCTTTAGTCCTCTTGTCAAATAATTTCTTGATGCTTTCTTGGATTGTTTGTGTTCTCTTGTACACTTCCTCTCTTGACTGCTGTAAATGAATGGTCTGATTTATCCTTCTTTGCATATCATTTTTCTCAATTTGTACTTCTTGAAGGAGTTTCATGGCTGGAACTCCTAAAGAGGTTGGGAAGACTGCATCTGTGCCATAAACCAGTTGATAGGGGGACATATTTATTGACTTTTTGGTGGTTAATCTATCAGCCCATAAAGCATGAATAAGCTTACTATGCCATGATTTCTGATTCTTCTCCAACAATTTTTTGATAATATTGACAAGGCTCTTGTTGGACGATTCAACTAATCCATTTCCTTGAGGATAGTAGGTAGTGGAATGCCCCAATGTGATATGGTATTTATGCAGAATTCAACCATTATTTTAGACTTGAAAGCAACAACATTATCTGTGATAATTTTTCTAGGACAACAAAATCTATATAGTATATTGGTTTCAAGGAACTTGATAATGACAGAGTCAGTAGCATTCCTAGAAGGTATGGCTTCTATCCACTTGGAAAAATAATTAGTGGCAGTGAGGATCCACTTATGTTGGGCTGATGAAGATGGGTGAATTTCCCCAATGAAGTCCAAACCCCATTGTTGGAAAAGAGCCTCAACACTGATGGGATGTAAGGGTAAAGGTAGGAGTTTTCTCTTGCCATCAAAAATTTGACACTTATGGCAAGACATGACAAGTTTTTGAGTATCTGGGAAAAGTTTGGGTCAATAGTAACCAGATCTGAGGATATTATTTGTTGTGGTCTTCAAGTAGAGATGTCCTCCACATTCTCCCTCATGCATCTCATGCATGATTTTTCCTGCATCAATCTCAAGCAAACATTTAAGCAATATTCCAACAACATTCTTCCAATATAAAACTCCATCTAATATGCAATAATTTAAAGCCTTATGTTTCAAGAATCTAGATTTAGTTTTAGACAGAGAAGGAGGGGTATTCAGATAAAGCAGCACATATATGATATCAGCATACCAAGGTGAATTCACAAAAGTTTCTTCAATAAATGGAGCTGTAAATTCTTCTGTTTCTTCTAAGACATCAACCATATTCATATCTAGTGCTTGGAAGTTTGATTTAGCCATGATTTTTTCTAGTCCCTACCCTTTGATTAGTTTGGTAGGACTGATTTCTAAGTCATATTCTAGAATAATAGCAATCCACTTTCCCCTTTTACCATCAAGGTCTTGACTTAGAATATCCTTGACAACAGTGTGTGGGACAAAAGCAATGATGTGAGAATGTAAGATATATACTCTAAAGTCTTTCAATGATTTTACCAAGGATAAGGCTTGTTTCTCCATGATGTTACACTTGAGGGGAGCATCTCTTAAGGCCCTACTAAAAAATGATATAGGTTTTTCATGCCCCATGTTATTCTTTTGCAATAACACTACAACTATTGTATGTTCAGATGCAAAGGAAAAGACATAAAAATCTTTGGTGAAATCAAGACTTATAAGAACTGGTGTTTGAGTTAAAACTTGTTTTACTAGTTCAAATGAATATTTAGCCTATATTGTCCATTTAACACCTACCTCTTTCTTAAGCATGTTTGTGATATTTTTTAATAGCTCAACAAGGTTGAGGATGAATCTCCTTAAAAAAATTATCTTCCCAATGAAAGATTGTAATTCCTTAAAGTTTCTAGGATGGCTGATTTTCAATATGCCATCAATCCTTCCAGGGTCTACTTTGATTCCCTCTTCAAAAATTATGTGGCCAAGAAGCTTTCCTTCTTGGAGACCAAAGAGTGTCTTTTTGGGATTCAAAGATAAGCCATATTTCCTATATTTCTCAAAAAAATTTCTTAAATGAATTAAGTGTTCTTCATCAGTTTTGGAGAAAAAAGTAATGTCATCAAGGTAAATGATTATAAAATAGCCTATGTCTTCTGAAAAGGCTATATCCATGGCCCTTTGGAATGTGGCCTCTGCATTCATTAGACCAAATGGCATTTTGACATACATGAATGTACCCCAAGGTGTGGTAAAAGAAGTTTTATGTTGGTCACTTGGGAGTACTAATACCTGATTGTAACCTGAGAACCCATCCAATAGTGAAATTCTTTTAGACCCAACCACCCTTTGAAGTATGTGATCCATTTTTGGCAAGGGATAATTTTCCTTTAGGGAGGCTCTATTTAGATTTATGAAATCAATGCAGAGCCTAATCTTCCCAGTATTTTTCCTAACAGATACTAATTTGGAAACCTATTCTAAATACCTGATGGGAACTATGATCCCAACATCATACATCTTCTTAATCTCTTTCTCAACTAAAGGCAATAAAACAGGGTTTATTCTTCTGAGTTTTTATTTGAAATATTTCTGATTTTCCTTAAGAGGAATTTTGTGTTGAATGATGCTGGTATCATATGACTTTAGATCCTTGTATCCCCCTGCAAACACATCCTTAAATTCTTTGAAAAGTTCTATGTTTTGCTGTTTGATATGAGCTGGGAGAGTGTTGGATAGCTTTATCATTTTGGGTTCTGCTAGGCTGCCTATGTTATGTTCTTCTATGTTTGTTTCTATAGGTTCCATTCTTGGTTATTTGGCTACATCATTGAAGTCAAACAACTATTCTAATGGTGCAAGACCTCTTGGAATTGTATCATTTTTACATTGTAAAATTTCCAGGTCTTTTTTATATGTATTGTCAACTATTTCTGCTCTAAAAGGATGTTCAAAATGGCTTATATCAGCAGAAAAGGACAACTTTGTTTCAGAGATTTGTTCTTCATTTAAACAGTTTTCTTCATGGCTTGAAGTAGATGTTGATATGGAAAAGTCATTCTTTGATTGCAGAAAATCATCTATATGTTTGTCTCCTTCAAACACTTGCCAATAATCTTCCTTGTCAGGTATTGCAGGTCTATTTTTTACCTTTATATCAGATTATTCATTTTTTTGTGGTATTTGGAAATTACTAGTAGTAAAGGCAAGTTCATTTGCTAGATGATTTTGAGCCCTTGGGATGAAAATGAGTTCATATTTTTCAAAGGTTTTCAAGAGATCAAGGGCAGCATTTCCATATTCTCTGAGTTTTGGGTTTTTGGTTGAATACTCCCCTTTAATCTGTCTGATAGTTAGCTCAAAATCCCATTGGACTGATATTCTTTTAGCTCCTAAATCTTTGAGTAAGTGTAGGCCAATAAGGAGGGCTTCATATTCAAAAATGTTATTTATGCATGGAAAATCCAGTTATAGGAAAATCCTTTGTTTGTGTTTTGTATCCATACACCAGCCCCTGCACTTAATTTTCTACAAGAGCCATCAAACTTTATTTGCCAAGGTATTTCAATCTCATTTTCTTTTTCTTTGTGTTGTTCAAGGCTGCTAAAGTCTAAACTGTTCTTTTCTTGAGTTGATGGAAGATTTGACTGTTCTGGTAGACTAAATTCTCCTTTGTCTTCCTTTTCTTGTTGGATGATTTCATCTTCATTATATAAGATAAAGGAATCCAAATTTGAATGGATGGAGTAGATAGGAGAATTGTTTGGTCTATCTATGTTGCTCACCATGTATTTCATGTGGGATTCTCTGTATAGTCTTCTAGTTTGGTTAAATACTGGTATGGTGGCATAATGCATGTCCATTTGAAGGCTCCCTTGTAGTTTGGCTCCCCATGATCTAGATAGAAGCATGCCATACTTAGGGGGAATGTCAGCTACTACTATGTCCATTACTAGACTCTTAGCAGGAATTTGTGCCAAGTTGACACACAAATTTTTTATTAGGCCTAAGCATTTGACCCTGCTTGAATCAAAGGAGTATAGGTATTTGTATGGTTTAGTAAGTTCTAAGCCTAGGCTTTCCATTACTACTTTGGGAATAATATTGTGTGAAGCACCTGAGTCTAGCATGGCATTATGCAAGATTTTTTCATGTATATTTAGGCTGACATAGAAGGGAGGGACAACCCCTTCTTGGTAATTTCCTTCAACTTCAGGAAAAAACAATAATTCTGGCTTATCATCTGTCAAGTTTAAAGTATCAGTGTCACTGCATATATTCAAAGCTTTCAAAACTTGGTTTTTATATACATCCTGAGTTACTAGTTTAGCTAAGGGTATGGTGATTTTAATATTGGAAATTTCTCCTTCAAGGCTGAAAGGAACTATTGTTTTTGTCATATTTACATCTGCTTTGTCATTTACAACTCTTTCAACAATTCTGATTTGCTGAACTTTATTTGGATTGCTATTTGGGATAGATTTGTTAGGGCCACTAGCAGAAGTACTAGGGCAGCTTTTTTCAACACTTTGCTGGCTATTTTTGTCTTTATTTAGATTATCTTTCTTGGCCATAATGTTGGTGTTACTGGCTGTCTTCTTAGGCTGATTTTCTGAAGTTTTCTTAACAACAGTACTAATGTTCTTGTCATTAGAAATCTATGGGCTCCCTTTGATTCTAAGATTATATTGTTTGTGTACCTCCATGATTGCATTTTCAAACCCCAGTCTATAATCTTTAGAATCTTCATGGTTGTTTTCAATTTGTTCTAAGGAGAAGAATCCTTGTTCTTCTTCAGTGAGAAAAACATTTGTCTCACTGTCAAATCCTATCAAGTTTACATGATTTTCCTCCAACCTTTCAACTTCCCTTTCTTCTTCTTGATCAACATAGTTTTGTTGAAAGGGAGGCCTAATTTGTTGGTCATTATCTCTTTTCCTATCTTGATTAGGGTCTCTTCCAGGGTTTGGGTTTCTATTTCTGTTTTGAGGTTGTTTTGGTTTTCTCTAGGAGGTATTCTATCATTCAGATTTATCTTTTCAAGCATCCTCTCCATTACTTTCACTAAGTTATCAATTTTAGTATCTGATGATGAGGTTGATGGTATTGTATTTACCATGTATGTAACTCTTTTCTCTACTTTCAACCTAGCTCTTTTCTCAATCAGATTTTCTTCTACACCTAAGGCTCCCCTCTGCATATCTTCTAAAGTTAAGGGATCTCTTTCTCTTAGTTGGTAGGCCATTAAATCCCTCTAGGAATTTAGTTAAGGCTAAGCCTAATGGAGGTTTCATGTCTAGGGGAAGTGCATTATAAACACTATTGAATCTAGTGCAATAATCTTGGACACTTTCCTCAATGTTTCTTTTGAGGTTGGTATATTCTGAAAGGATTTGGAGAGGGTTTTTCCTAAGTTCCCATTTGTTTATGAATGTTTGATATAAAGAAGGGAGATTATTAATGGTGTGAGGAGTTAAGCCTTTAAACCATTTTTTGGCTTCTCCTCCCAAAATTTGAGAAACAATTCTCATCTTAATGGTTTCTTCTTCTATTTCCATGTAATCAAAAGCATCATTCATCTTATCTACATGTTGTTGAGCAGTAATAGGTTCATTTCCAGTGAAATGGGGAATTTTGGATTGATATTCATTGGGTAAGGGAACCAAAGGTAGTGGTAACACAAGTGGAGCATACCATGTTGCCATGATAGGAAATAATGGGGGATTTAGAAGAGGTGGATTTACAAGAGAGAAAGTGGGCTGAAATGGGGTATTTTGAACAGTGGATGTGTGGATAGGAGTAGAAGAAACACTTGGGCCAACAAACTGTTGATGAGAATATTTGTTATGAAAGGATCTGAAATGATGGAGAAGCTGAGAGTCAGGTGGAGTAGAAGGTGAAGCTTCTATGCTAAAGATCTGTTGTAAATATGTGGTTTCAAAATCAGCTTGGTTTAAATCACTTTGAGATTTATTCCCCTAATAGGATCTGTGAGGTGTTTCAGTGAGGATCTTTTAAGACTCGTGAGAGATCTTCAGAAATGCATCTGTTCTTAGGATGGTCCTATCGCAGTTGGTTTTCCGGGATCTAGAAGTTTTCCACAAAATCCCTTTTTGGATTGTCAACTATGGCAGGAGTCCTAGTAAGGTAATAGGCCTAATCGGGGGCTAGTGTAGTCGCTAGGTGGAAATTTTAGCTTTTCCGAAGGTAAAATTTTTTGTGGTCCACCACCAATGGTTTATTTGAAAAAACCAATCTAAAAATTTTTGGGTTTTTCTAAGTATTTTGTAGTTCTATGGTCAGGAGAGTGTCCTATACCTAGTTCAACACTTAGGCTAAGGTGGTGAAACAAACAGAGTCTACCTATGGATTACTAGCTGATTTTTTCAAGGTATGATAAGGGTCTCTTAGAATCCTAAGGGTTACTTAGATTGTCATTGATTTCAGATATATCCTATCATGATTACCATTTGTTGGGGTTCCTATGTTTTGTCCAAGGACAGCAAGACCAAAAGATGAGACAACATCATAACCACTTTGGGGCCCTAGGATCTAGCCCTCCTAGACCCGGAGAGGGATCTCTCTAATAAAATAAAGAATAATATATCTTTGAAAGTTCAAATGAGACGTTAGGCTAGTTATGAAGCACAAAGGGGGTTTAAAATGATTTGGTTGGTTGGTTGTTGGGTTGGGTCATGAGATCATAAACTGAGAAAGTAATGTAAGGAAAGGAGCAGAGTAGCAGGATTCTTAAGCAAAGGGGATAGGTTAAGAATGTGCCATCCATTGGGCTATGGAGTCATGAAAGGTAATTACATGCAACAACTAGCCAAGGCTTTCAAAGGACAAGTCATCTACACTAAAGGATCTTTTTAGATAGATAATGGGATGGAACATTAAGGATTGAAAGTGAAAGAAGGAAAGACACCCAATTTTTGTCTATAGATCAGGTCAGAGGTCATTTAACTCCAGACCTGCTTGGACATACTTAAAGGCAACTTTCTATGGAGGGACAAAGGGGCAGCTTATAGATCAGACCAGAGGTTATTTAACTCCAGGTCAGCTTTAGCATGCTCTAAGGGAAAACATAGATAATTTTTACAGAGCCAAGGTCTATAGATCAGAGAGGACTTTGAACCTTCAATGCTTGGACACCAGCAAGATATCTTAGAAAGGCAAGTTGGTCGCACAAGGACCCTAGTGGACAGGGCTAACTCTAATCCCCAGTTTCCCAAATCTTCCAGCTTAAACCCAACAAGAAAAACTAAAGACAGATTTCATTAATTCATACATCAGCTAGCGGGAAATGACATTCACTACACTGGTTAAATTAGTTTGAAATCAATCCTCAGTTAACACTTACAGCAGAAAACATTAAAGGCAAGGAGAGCAGAGACATAGGGTACCTAACAAGGGTAAATCCTATTCCATGTTTCTGATGCGAGCCCAGAAGACCAATGAACAGCATGAAAGTATAATAAAATGATAAGATAAGAAAACATCACCCGTAGTAATAGACCAGGATCCAAAGAAATGTGCTTGATTAATTGATGCAAAACCAGTCACATACACTGAGCTCAATGGCTATTACAATCCAAACTTTCTCCTCCCAGCCTACTACATACAAACTACTCTGTTACTCCCTCCCAAGACTGTTCTAATAGACAAAATGGATCCCTCTAATAGCAATCGGCAACAACCGAACAAAAACCTTTACAATATGCTCTCGAGAATTCTTATAGGAGAAGAGAATAACAATGGTAGGTGATATTCATTAAATGGATCTCATTAAGAGAGAGTGGAGAAAGAATTCATGCCCACTCTGCTTAATGGAAATCTGCCTCACTGTAAGTACTTTTGGTATGGTCTGGGAGACTCTATCAGGCCAAGATTGACCTCTGATGTTTCGTGAAGTCCTTCTGGCTGTAACGCCCTCTGTTCTATCCTCTGAAGCAAGTAAGGTGACTGAAAAGGTCTTCAGGTCTCCATGCTTCCATAACTGCGGTTCTGACAGCCTTCAATAAGTTTCGGTCAGAGTAATTAACTGTTTCTGGGCTGGAGGAGGCATGGAGACTGTTGTAGGAAGGTGTACCTCTGGAGAAAATGCCTTCTGCTATTTTGTAGCACTGACATGACTTGCTGGTGCGCTCTTTAGTCTTCAAACTGCACCTCTTCCTTTGAATGCGGGATTAAGCATAAATTACATCAATAATGAGCATTAACCCCCTTGAAACTCTTCTGCTGAGAGATTGGCCGATGTTGAAATGGCCTTCTTGCGCTCTGATTCACAGCGACGGTGATCATGGAGACAGAGTGAAATTTTCACTCTCTAAACCCTGTACAATGAAATAAATCTATTACAAAGTCCCAGGGGTGGTGGAAGAATGCTTTGGAGGCCTGTGGAAGTGGCGGCGAAGCAGTGGAGAACTGTGGAAACCATGAAGAGTGGCGGAATAATGACCTTCAGCGTTAAATACTAAGGTTTAGCCTTTGGCCGAAATACAAAGGGAAAAAGGGTCAAAACATATGAAAGGGATTTGAAATGGTGGGACCCGGCGATGGCGGAGGGCGATTTGATTAGAACCGTTGGATCTCAGGAGTAAATCAACGGACGGTGGAGATCGAATGGTGAACTGTTCGGGAGATCCGATGAAGAAATATGAAGGAGGGCGCGATCTAGTGTGGGCCATCGATTTGGATCGAACGGACAGTCGAGATTGGATCAAAGAATTGTAATTGCAAAGGGCGGAGGGTGGCATCGTTTGGAAACTGCGATTGCGATTGGAGCGATTCAATGCCAACCGTTGGATCACGAAAGGGATCAATGGTGGAGATTAAATTGGCGGGGGGGGAGAGAAGGGCCAAAGGAGCGGAGAGGGAGAAATCTGGACCATTGGATCAAAAGGAATGAACGGTCAGGATCGGATCGGAGGATCGCAATCACAAGGCACAGAGGAGGGGGCGCGATGCGACTGGTGCGATGCGATGGAGCGCCAGCCATCGAATCTGATGAGAGATCGACGGTTCCAATGTAATCGGAGGGGCGGAAGGGAAGGGCGATGAGCGCACAATGATTAGTGCTGGGCCGTTGGATCATATCATGGATCGACGGCTGTGATTTGATCAGGGAAATCGCAATCGGGGGGAAACAAGGAGTGGCATGGTGAAAGCTCTGATTGCGATCGGAAGTGAGAGTGCGATTAGTGCCAGGCCGTCGAATCCAAGTGATAGATCAATGGTGGAGATCACGGCGGAGGTCTTATAGACCAAAACCCAATCGCATCGGAGTTCTTCGTTAACACATAGAAACACACTCGCCTGATGGTTGCGACTGCGATAAGCGCTTAAGACCTTAGCGCCCGATTCCGGTGCCTGGGCATGTGGGGAAGTGGTTTTTGGGGCTTAGCCGAAAGGGTCTGGGCCTTAATATAAGGTAGAAAGTGGGTTTTTTCCCATTTTTAGTGCATTTCAAGGCCGGGAAAGGGTAACGATAGAGGGAAAAAAGGGGAATTAGACCAAACAAGGGGTGGATGTAAGGGTTTAAAAGGGGACTTGAGATGGTTTAGAGGGTTAATAGGGGAAATAGAGAGGAGTAAAAGGGGATGAAGCAAAGGCTTAGAGGGAATACATTAAGAGGGGAAAGGATGGGAAAGGAGGCCTTTGGGCATTTCTTCACAAACAGAGAGGCTTTATAACTGGAAACAGCAGTGGAGATTTATCAAAGGACAAGGGCATAAGGAGGCTTCAAGGATGATGTTTTTTCAGAGGGAAATGTATTCCTTGAAGGCTCAAAAACATTTTAGCCCCCCGTTTGCTTGTCAAAAAATTCATAAGGGGCTAACAGTGGCTCCACATGGGGATGGCTTCTTCTTGAAGGAGTCAAGAATTCAGAAAATGATCTTTGGTGTAGGCCAGATGCCTAGTACTTGACACATCCATTATTTTCTTGGATCAGCTGCCACAAATCATGAAGACATCATATCAGAAGTAAACATTCTCCCAAACAACTACCTACCCAGACTATAGTCCTAACATTTTTTCTTCTGGGTGCATTTGGACTTGCAGACCCTTTACATCATCAATTTTTTACAAGCAGAAAAATAAACCTATTCTACTTCTACCCTTATTACTCCATGAGACTAGATTAAACTGTTGGCCTCATAGTTTCTCTACCTAATCTAGTATTTGCTAGGATTAAACTGTCTAGCATATTTCTTCTCTACATTCTAAGACAGAAATTAAAAACCAGTCAAGCCAGGATTAGACTATCTGGCTTGCTGGACTTTGCAGAAATTAAAATAACTAACTACATGCTCACAGACTGAGCTTTATTGATATTTTCCTACCTACCCTACTCTAACTAGAATATTCACAGACTAGCTTACAAACATTGTCTTCCAATGCAACCAGTCCATCAAATGATCCCATGACTGGTCTCTCTTGCTCAACTCCTTGAGCAGGCTAGATAGACAGGGCAGCTCCCACTCTTTTTGTTCCACAACAGAAGCTACAAAAAAATTTCTTGCTGTCTGCAACATGCTGCTCAACAAGACCTTTGATCCTTCTTCAAAAGTGTGCAGGAAATGAGCATAAGGATCATGAAAAGATACCTGGCTATGAATATCTGGCAGGCAGGCCTCAACTAGGATCTCTTCTTCTTCCATTAGATTGAGAAGAAAACTCTTTTGAGAAAGAGTTTCTCCTTCGTCTTCTGAACTGGAGGACTCATCATATATAGCAGCTGAGTCCTCTCGGAGCTCTGATATATTCTGCTCTGATGTGTCGGGCTCCGTGAAAAGGTCTATGTATTCTTGAGCAGGGGCTTGTTCCATTACTTCCTCTTTTTCAAGAGAAGGCTCGTTATTTTCATCTTGCTCAAGAATCTCTTCTTTGCTTTCCTCCTCATCTTCTGGAAGGGAAGACTGCTGACCACCAATCTCATGACACTCATCACTGATGCTTTCATAACTTTCCCCATCAGTGTCATAGATAGGTTGACTGGGTTCACTGCTTCTCTAGAGTTGCTGGTCCTGGATTTCCTCCCATGGATCTACTGATGATGGCTCTATGAACTCAGCTTCTCTCTGGAAACAATCATCATCAAATAGATCATAACTAGGAAAGTCATAATCATAATCAATTTCACCAATCCAACCCGTTGGATTCTCAGCAGGTCTTTCTTTGTCCTGATCCACAGAGGAGCTTTCTGGATCTGTATCATCAAACTCAGGAGATGAATGAGAAGGAGTGTGTGTTCTATAAAATATTTCTGAGGTGGACTGCTGATTTAATATCTGATCAATCTCCTCTTCTATCAAAAGAGGGGTTTCCTTCTCATCATATACAGAAGAACAGCAGTCCTCTTTCTCTTGTATTAGCTGATTTGGAGGCTGGATGTTTTCTTGAGCCTCTTCTTCCACATCAGATTCTGCCTCTTCTATGTGGTCCCTTGTTTCCTCAAAGCAGCATTCCCTATTAGCCTTTGCTATTAGGTCCTGATTTTCTCTAGTCAACGTAATACAAGACATAGGTAAGCGATCAAGCAATTCCTGATCACTTTCCTCTTCGTCTTCTACAGATTCTTGAGCATCATACATGTCTGGCTCATCTTCTCAGTCTTGAGTTTGTTCTTGTTCTGGAAGAGGCATGGGCTGTTCTAAATAATCATCATTTGCATTCAAATTATCCATGTACATTTCCAGCACTTTACCAAACGTTTTTGTTAATTCATTTAATTGATCATACAAAGCATCATACTTCGTATCCATGTCCATGTTTGGATTCATGTTTTTGCAAAGAAGGCTACTGCTTCTTCTCAACTAGTTCAGAGTCCTCCACCAGTGGAGTCATCAGGTCTTTGGATCATAGGGAGTGTGGAGTCACTAGGTGGATGTATATGAATGTTTAAAGCAGGATGTTGTCCACCATCAGCAGTTAGAGCCAATCTAAAGGCAAAGTGGTCTCTTCCCCAGCGGAGTCGCCATTATGTGGTGACGACAATGGGACATGGACCAATGTTAGAAGTTTAGGCACTCATATTTTTCCCCAGTGGAGTCGCCATTATGTTGGGGTTCCCATGTTTTTGCCAGATTGGCAAGACCAAAAGATGAGACAACATCATAACCACTTTGGGGCCCTAGGATCTAGCCCTCCTAGACCTGGAGAGGGCTCTCTCCAATAAAACAAAGAATGATATATCTTTGAAAGTTCAAATGAGATGTTAGGCTAGTTATGAAGCACAAAGGGGGTTTAAAATGATTTGGTTGGTTGGTTGGTTGTTGGGTTGGGTCATGAGATCATAAACTGAGAAAGTAATGTAAGGAGAGGAGCAGAGCAGTAGGATGCTTAAGCAAAGGGGATAGGTTAAGAATGTGCCATCCATTGGGCTATGGAGTCATGAAAGGTAATTACATGAAAAAACTAGCCAAGGCTTTCAGAGGGCAAGTCATCTACACTACAGGATCTTTTTAGATAGATAATGGGATGGAACATTAAGGATTGAAAGTGAAAGAAGGAAAGACACCCAATTTATGTTTATAGATCAGGTCAGAGGTCATTTAACTCCAAACTTGCTTGGACATACTCAAAGGAAACTTTTAATGGAGGGACAAAGGGGCAGCTTATAGATCAGACCAGGGGTCATTTAACTCCAGGTTAGCTTTAGCATGCTCCAAGGGAAAACATAGATAAGTTTGACAGAGCCAGGGTCTATAGATCAGAGAGGACTTTGAACCTTCAATGCTTGGACACCAACAAGAGATCTTAGAAAGGCCAGTTGGTCGCACAAGGACCCTAGTGGACAGGGCTAACTCTAATCCCCAGTTTCTCAAATCTTCCAGCTTAAAACCAACAAGAACAACTAAAGACAGATTTCATTAATTCATACATCAGCTAGCGGTCAATGACATCCACTACACTGGTTAAATTAGTTTGAAATCAATCCTCAGTTAACACATACAGAAAAAAAAATTAAAGGCAAGGAGAGCAGAGACATAGGGTACCTAACAAGGGTAAATCCTATGCCATGTTTCTGATGCAAGCCTAGAAGACCAATGAACAGCATGAAAGTGTAATAAAACGATAAGATAAGAAAACATCACCCGTATTAATAGACCAGGATCCAAAGAAATGTGCTTGATTAATTGATGAAAAACCAGTCACATACACTGAGCTCAATGGCTGTTACATTCCAGACTTTCTCTTCCCATCCTACTACATACAAACTACTTTGTTACTCCCTCCCAAGACTGTTCTAACAGAAAAAATGGATCCCTCTAACAGCAATCGGCAACAACCGAACTACAACCTTTACAATATGTTCTCGGGAATTCTTATAGGAGAAGAGAATAACAATGGTTGGTGATATTCATTAAATGGATCTCATTAAGACAGAGTGGAGAAAGAGTTCATGCCCACTCTGCTTAATGGAAATATGCCTCGCTGTAAGTACTTTTGGTATGGTCTGGGAGACTCTGTCAGGCCAAGATTGACCTCTGATGTTTCGTTAAGTCCTTCTGGCTGTAAGGCCCTCTGTTCTATCCTCTGAAGCAAGTAAGGTGACTGAAAAGGTCTTCAGGTCTCCATGCTTCCATAACTACGGTCTTGAAAGCCTTCAATAAGTTTCTGTCAGAGTAATTAATTGTTTCTAGGCTCGAGGAGGCATGGAGACTGTTGTAGGAAGGTGTACCTCTAGAGAAAATGCCTTCTGCTATTTTGTAGCACTGACATGACTTGCTGGTGTGCTCTTTAGTCTTCAAACTACGCCTCTTCCTTCGAATGCGGGATTAAGCATAAATTACATCAATAATGAGCATTAACCCCCTTGAAACTCTTCTGCTGAGAGACTGGCCGATGTTGAAATGGCCTCCCTGCGCTCTGATTCACAGCGACAGTGATCATGGAGACAGAGTGAACTTTTCACTCTCTAAACCCTGTACAATGAAATAAATCTGTTACAAAGTCCCAGGGGTGGTGGAAGAATGCTTTGGAGGCCTGTGGAAGTAGCGGCGGAGCAGTGGAGAACTGTAGAAACCATGAAGAGTGGCGAAATAATGACCTTCAGCGTTAAATACTAAGGATTAGCCTTTGGCCGAAATACAAAGGGAAAAAGGGTCAAAAAATATGAAATGGATTTGAAATGGTGGGACCTGGCGATGGTGGAGGACGATTTGATTAGAACCGTTGGATCTCAGGAGTAAATCAACGGATGGCGGAGATCGAATGGTGAACTGTCCAGGGGATCCGATGAAGAAATATGAAGGAGGGCGCAATCCAGCGTGGGCCGTCGATTTGGATCAAACAGATGGTCAAGATTGGATCAGAGAATCGCAATCGCAAAGGGCGGAGGGTGGCATCGTTTGGAAATTGCGATTGCGATTAGAGCGATTCAATGTCAACCGTTGGATCACGAAAGGGATCAACGGCGGAGATTAAATTGGCGGGGGGGGAGAGAAGGGCCAAAGGAGTGGAGCGGGAGAAATCTAGACCATTGGATCAAAAGGAATGAACGGTCTTGATCGGATCGGAGGATCGCAATCACAAGGCACAGAGGAGGGGGCGCGATGCAACTGGCGTGATGTGATGGAGTGCCAGCCGTCGGATCTGGCGGGAGATCGAAGATTCTAATGTAATCATAGGGGCGGAAGGGAAGGGCGATGAGCGCGCAGTGATTAGCGCTGGGCCGTTGGATCATATCATGGATCGACGGCTGTGATTTGATCGGGGAAATCGCAATCAGGGGGAAACAAGGAGTGGCACGGTGAAAGCTCCGATTGCGATCGAAAGCAGGAGTGCGATTAGCGTCGGGCTGTCGGATCCAAGTGATAGATCAATGGTGGAGATCACGGCAGAGGTCTTATAGACCAAAACCCAATTGCATCGGGGTTTTTCGTTAACACATAGAAATGCGCTCGCACGATGGTTGCGATTGCGATAAGTGCTTAAGAACTTAGAGCCTAGTTCCGGAGCATGGACATGTGGGGAAGTGGTTTGCGGGGCTTAGTCGAAAGGGGCTGGATCTTAATATAAGATGGAAAGTGGGTTTTTTTCCATTTTTAGTGCATTTCAAGGCCGAGAAAGGGTAACGATAGAGGGAAAAAAGGGGAATTAGACCAAACAAGGGGTGGATGTAAGGGTTTAAAAGGGGACTTGAGATGGTTTAGAGGGTTAATAGGGGAAATAGAGAGGAGTAAAAGGGGATGAAGCAAAGGCTTAGAGGGAATACATTAAGAGGGGAAAGGAGGGGAAAGGAGGCCTTTGGGCTTTTCTTTATAAATAGAGAGGCTTTATAACTGGAAACAGTAGTGGGGATTTATCAAAGGACAAGGGCATAAGGAGGCTTCAAGGATGATATGTTTTCAGAGGGAAATGCATTCTTTAAAGGCTCAAAAAAAATTTAGGCCCCTGTTTTCTTGTCAAAAAATTCATAGGGGGCTAACACATTCATTTAACTGTTTTTACTAATAATCCAGGATATAGTGTCACCTCAGAATCCACGATTCCCTTGCATCATGGTATCTATACGTTCAACTCTTCTCTACTTTTTTTTTTATATTAATGGAATATTTGCGAATGAAAAGGAAATAGCTCTTTGGATTTGAAGTATGAAATAACGAGGAGCATTTTCTTGTGATTGCAAACAACGGATGACAAGGGAGTTGCAAAGTGGAAGAAAGTAGAAGTGGATGTGAATGACCGTGTTTTTCTTCCCAACTTTCCTCATGGACTTGAAGAGTACAATGAGTATGTAAATGACTATATTTCTGATATGCACCTCAGGCGCCTTCCCCCTTATCGTCCTCTATGGGAGTTTCATTTTCTCAACTACAAGACCAGAACGGCATCAGCAACAATTATTATCAACCTACACCATATGCTGCGAAATGGAGCTTCTCTCATGTCTTTAATGCTTGCATGTGCCTCTACCAGGGCTAATAATTGCATCCATCCCACTTCTGAATGTACACATATCTTGACAGAATCTTAGAAGTCCCAAGTCCACTAGTTCACTGTTCATAATATATGCCAGCGACTATTCACCATTGTGCTTATAATGTGGTACACACTGCTCGATTTTATCAACAGTTTATTAATAATGAAATGGATGGATGATAGTGAGTTGCCAATTTGGGGAGGTCCTAGAGTGGAGTGGATGCCCAAAGTCATGGCTTCTGCGAATTTCGGAGTGGAAGATATTCAACACATCAAAATGTTTGTTTATCAATCTTCAAACATTGTTAGTTTCTCAAACTTTATGCAACTGGATTTCTGTTGGCTCAACTCCGCGCCTTTTTTTTATAGACAGTGAATGATGTGATAATGGGTGTGGTTTTCTATGGACATCAACGATACCTGCGGATTACTCTTGGTCATCCCGCAACCAAATCATGAATACTTTCTCTTGCTCATTGTGTATTTTTAATGGTGATTTTAACTACTGCTAATAGTTTGATATTTTCAATGCAGATGAGAACAATGTTGGGGCAGTGGAAAATTTTAAACTAACGACATTGGTCTTGATGAACACAAGAGCCAGGTCAGGCTCCAAGGTATAATTTCATGAACTTTAAAAAAAAATTCGTTGCAGTTCGAATGCTATGTTTATTTTTGTATGTAACACATGCAAATATGTAATGCCATGAAACAGATGGTTAAACCCAATAGTGAAGCAGCTTGGGAAAATCGTTTTGGGTATTTACATGTTTGGATACCAATGGAGAAGTTGGATAATCCTCTGGACATTCTTGGGAAGGTCAAAGAAAGTCTGGATAGAAATAAAATGTCGTTCACAATCTTCATGGTGGGAAAAGTACTGGGCTATGTCACAAAATTAAAAGGACCACATTGTCACAATCATTCCAAAAATTATTACCATAAAAAAAAATTCTTACTTACCATAATACTGTTCATTATAAAAATCATTTACAATATTACATTACCCTTATCATATCACCGTGTGATATTCGATTCGCAATTATTGTTGTTATAATATCACTGAATCATAGTTACAATTACTATGAAGTCCTCGTGGGTCAATTTGTGAAAACCTAGGGTTATTGTAATATTCACATTATACAATAGTTTTCGCTAGACACTATACATATACATATCATGTCAAATCCCTATGCATATACACCTCCTGTCATAACTTGGAGTTTTAACAAAGGTCGAATATTATGATATTTTAATTCAACACCAACAATATTAAATTCGCATGTTTGATTACCTATCCGTTATGATATGGAGATTTGTGATAATTACTATGGAGATAATTTTTGCACTCCACTTGGCATCCTCAATGCACCTCCGTGGAGATTTGTTAACTCCATTCAATGCTCAACAGTACCATGGTTTAATCTCCTCGATACAGTTATTGGAAGCATTGGATTCCATATGATTTTCGAGGGAAAACACTCCAGTAGTCTCTGCAGTTAATGGAGAGTGAAGGGTTTGTTCCTATGAATTTTTCAGCGGTTTCCATAGCTAAGTTCCTTCCTTGCGAGCTCCGCCTCAAACCCTTAAAGGTATGCCTTCACCTTAAATTTTTCCTCTGTTGTTCAGCGTTTCTACTCTCTTAATTCACCCTCATATTTGTTTTCTATAGAAAAACTACCCGCCGGCGCTTCTATCTGAGTATCTTCTATGTTGAATAACTCTACAAGGATGATAACGCTACAACACTGAGCCAGTTACGACAGATGCAAGGAGGAGAAGATGATTTGCGAATTCAAAGGTATAATATAACTTTCCCCTTTATTTGTTGCTGAGTTTAACTTAACTAACCATTCGTTTTTGAGTTTAATGATTTAACTTCTGAGGTTCATGACTCTTGCAGAGCAACCCCAATGGAGGTCTCTACCCTCTTTAGGTAACAAATGCTCCAGAAATTGACGGGGTTTAATTTCTTTAACATATCTATGGTTTTCTCTACGTGCAATGGTTAACATCTCATCACTGGTTGTTTGGATGCAGGTTTGTGGTTCTAACCTGCCATCCTTCAAGCAGTAGCTTCCTTTCAGGATTCACGAAATGGTAGCCTCGGCCCCAGCTGACATCTCCACCCTTGCATTTCTCAGGTACCCTAACAGTCTTCGTAGGAAGGCAAAAATCATAAGTTTTCAAAGTGTTGTTACGATTCTAGCTTACAATACTCGACCTATTCTTTATCATTGAGTAATTTTAGAGATGAGGTTTTAAAACCCCAAGCTAGGTTTTCAAATAGTATTTTAGTAATTTTGTATAGAGATTTTGTTTAGGGTTTAATCCTAAGTTTTAATGGAATTCAGAGCACATTTTAACTCTAAAGCATGACATGGTTTTATATAAATTGAACTACACTTTACCATGTGCATTTGTAATGTTCTACTGTAGACTATTACTTTGAAAGGAATTGGTCTAATTGCTATTTTAGTAATGATTTCAATATACACCTTTCAAGTTTAAAAGGGGCTCTCTTGCCCAGATCTCGTCATCGTTTTATTTGCATGTAAATACTCTTGAAGCTACCAGAGTAAATTCTGGGTTTTTCATCTTTTATTAATGAGAAAATATATGATGCTTGAATCAACAGGATTACACTTAAAATTTATTCTTATCAGTTTCTTTTATGTCAATAAGAATCAGTTTTTCAAGTTTTACTGGTATTGAGAACCAGCGTTCTTTCAATTGCTCGATTTACTGAGTTTTTCTTTTTTTTAATACTTTATTTCTCCTTGAACAATTAATAGCTTTCTCCCTGCGGTGTCTAGGCCACTAAATGATAATGCCCACGTTTAGATTGGGGTTATTAGTCACAGACGATGTACCTCTGTTTTGGGTTTATACCCAGAACTAGGGTCGACAGTCCGTCGGCTCTAATCCCTTGGTTCTAGTTATTTTTTGGCATATATATGCAGAGTTTCATATGCGTTTTCTTTATGGTACCATACCTGTAAAGATTTGTTTACATCTGTGTATTCCACAGTAACAGGAAAATAACATATGCCTATTGTTCATTACTTATACAATGTTTATACGACACATTCTATTTCTATAGTACTACTTGCTATGTTACCTCTGTTATACATTGTTCGTAATCATAGTTATCATTTCTCTGTTTCTTTCACACAACATACAAAGATTTAGACCGTAACTCTATCATATCATGATAATAAAGAAAGAAAACGAGGTAGTGTTACCAATAATTACTATTGTTCTATCTCAATAATCGAGAGAGCAATTTGTCTACAACTTCATTTCCTGTCTCAAACATTTGTAAACAATATACACATATTCACTAGTTTTCATATTAGAATAGTATCTACACAACGGTAATACTGTAGAACAATCTTTCCAACTTATGAGTAACCTGCTTAAAATTTCACAGTAATACTTATCTGGATTAAGTAGTTTCAAGCTATGGTCCTCCCAACCATCAAGGGAGGCTATTACGTCCTCCACTTGCCCCCTAGCTCTAGAATCTGGATGGTGCCACGGGTCAACAGTGGAAATATTTATCTTTCTGCTATGACCTCTAGATGGCCAATCTAGTCAAACTCAGAAATTCTAGTTTTACAAGGTTTTCCTTGAGTTATTTTCAACTGATCATAACCAACTCTATAAAATACTCTCCTTTACCAAAGAAAATTGTACAGAACCCCTAATCCTCTCTTGGGATTCAACTTTATCCTCAGAGGAGTAGGTAACTGTTTTCCAACTGTCCCCAACCACCTACTATTCTTGGAAAATTTTTACCAACAACTTAAAATATTTTCTTTTCATTCATTATTTCCTCCTATTAACTCAATAACAAAAAAATAATAATAATTTTTTTCATAAACAATAACAATTAAGTCTTTCTTGCTCGAAAATAAAAATAAGCAAATTGTCTTTAACTAGTTAATACTAGTTAACTCTTAATGAGTCTGTCACATCTTCCCCCCCTGGAAGTAACACCGTCCTCAGTGTTTCAGCCTAGCTCTACAAAGAGCTCTAAGTAGGCTTCCCGCATAAATTTCTCATCCTCCCAAGTAGCTTCATCTGGTCTGAAGTGCTTCCATTGCACTTTCACCTGGATAACTACTCTTTTGCGGAGTTAAATTTCTCTTCGGTCAAGTATGCGTTGCGGCTCTACCAGAAACTCTCCATCCGGTTCTACCTAAAAAAACAAAAGTGTTTTTCAAGTCAGTATGCTTAAATTTATTCAAAAATTCAAGTTAGGATTTTTATCCTTTTTCCTACCTGAATATTCTACCAATGAATTGCATGTTTTTCATCATGTACATATCGCTTCAGTAAAGACACATGGAACAGACTGTGTACTTGAATATCGCTGGGTAAAGCCAATCTATAGGCTACTGGTCCCACCCTTTCCAATATTTGGAAAGGTCCAAAGTACCGAGGAGCCAATTTGGCACAAGAGGTCCATCTCATGGTACTTCTCTTGGGCTTAATTATTAGGTATACATGGTCCCCTACCACAAATTCATGGTAGGGCATTTTCTTGTCTGCGTAAATCTTTTGTCTATCTTGCGCAGCCTTCAGATTCTGCCTTATTCTTTTTACTATAGCTTTCATTTCAACCAACATTTCAGGTCCCAACAATAATTTTGTTTCAGGACTACTCCAGTTTATAGGTGTACGACATTGCCTACCATACAATGCCTCAAAGGGGCTCATTTTCAGAGATTCCTGATACCCATTGTTATAAGCAAACTCAACAAGGTGCAAATAATCCTCCCACTTGGTTGGCTGTTACATCACATACATGCGTAGCATGTCTTCCAGAACTTGGTTTACCCATTCCGTCTGCCCATCAGTCTGAGGATGATAGGCAGTACTAAAGTGTATCTGTGTTCCCTGTCCAGAAAACAAAGTTTTCCAAAAAGCGGATGTAAACTTAACATCTTGATCTGAAATCACAGTTTTTAGTATACCATGCAATCTGAATATTTATTTCATAAATATGTCATCAATCTGTACCGTCTTGTATGTAGACTGTACAGGTATAAAATGGGCAGATTTGCTTAATCTGTCTACCACTACCATAATAGAGTCATTCTGTCTTTTTGTTCGTCGTAAACCCGTGATGAAATATAAGGAAATAACCTCCCACTTCCATTCAGGGATGGGTATGGGCTGCAATAGCCCTGTAAGATGTTGGTGCTCCACCTTAACCTGCTGACATTCCAAACATTTTCTTAGATACTCAACAATATTTTTGCGCATACCTGGCCAATAATATGCCTTTCTTATTGCAGTAAGCATCTTTTGATATCCTGGATGGCCAGCATAATTGATGCGGTGGAACTCATTCAGTATTAACTCCTTTAGACTTGTTCGATTGGGAACATAAATTCTTCCTCAAAAAGTTAACACATGATCTTCATTCTTTCCAAACTCAGATGTTTTGCCTTGCTTCTTATCTTCTTCCATTTGCTGCCACAAGAATTTATATTCCGGGTCTTTCTGTGCTTCTTCTTTTAGCTATTCCAACAGTTGGCTTTCTAGCTGATTATAGTATAATGCATAAATACCATGCATTTTTCTGCTCAATGCATCTGCAACTCAATTTTCCTTTCCCTTAAAATTTTGTGTGTCCATGTCAAATTCACTCAAAAAGGCATTCCATCTTGCCTGTCTAGAATTTAAATCTACTTGCTTAAAATAATTATTCAAACTGCTATGATCTGTTTTAAGTACAAACCTCTTACCCAGCAGATAATGCCTCCATGCCCGGAGAGCATGCACCACGGCTGTAAGCTCCAGATCATAAGTAGAATATTTATGTTCATGATCTTTCAGTTTTCTAGACTAGTAGGCTATTACTTTACCTTCTTGAGTTAATATTGCTCCCACTCCTTCTTTGCTGGCATCAGTACAAACTTCATAGTCTTTGTCAGGGTCAACTACCTTCAGTACTGGTGTTGTATTCAATAGTTGTTTCAGCTTTTCAAAGCTGTTCTGACATTCATTTGTCCATTTGAAAGGCTTGCCTTTCTTCTGCAAAGATGTAATAGGAAAAGCAATTTTAGAAAATCCTTCTATAAACCTTCTATAATATCTAGCTAGACCCATAAACAATCTAATGTTAGCCGCATTCTGAGGTACTCGCCATTCCATAATAGTTTTGATATTTTCTGGATCAACAGCTATTCCTTCAAGTGATATAACATGTCCCAGATATTAGATTTCTGTTTTAAAGAAATCACACTTGCTAAACTTAGCACAAAGTTGATGCTTTCTCAGCATTTCCAAAACTATCCTCAAATGTTCTTTATGTTCCTCCTCGCTTTTTGAATATATCAGTATGTCATCTATGAAAAAAAGTACAAAGTTATCTAAATACTGATGAAAGATGCCATGCATCAACCTCATAAAGGTTGCTAGCGCATTTTTCAATCCGAAGGGTAGCACTACGAATTCATAATGCCCATAACGAGTGTGGAATGTTTTTTTGCAAATATCTTCATCTTTAATATGAATCTGATGATATTCGGATCTTAAATCTATCTTAGAAAACACCTTAGCCCCTCTTACTTGATCGAATAAGTCATCGATTCTTGGTAAGGGGTATTTTTTCTTAACAGTCAGCTTATTAAGCTGCCTGTAATCCATACACATGCATAAGGTTTCATCTTTCTTCTTAACAAATAGGATTGGTGCTCCCCATGGAGACACACTTGGACGGATATAACCTTTGTCTAATAGTTCTTATAGTTGTATCTTTAGTTCTGTTAGTTCTGGCACGCTCATTCTATAAGGAGCTCTTGACATCGGAGAGGCTCCTGGCAACAATTCAATGGTGAAGTCAATATCCCTCTTGGGTGGAAAACCAGGAATGTTTTCTGGAAATACATCCAGGAATTCCTATACCACAAGAATATCCTCCATTATTGGAGCCTTTTCCTTGGATTCTGCATATCCTACTTGAATTGCATATAGTTGGCATCCTTTTCTGATACACTTGCCCATTTGGGATGTTGTTATTGGGCGTAATTTCACAGGCTTTTTAATTCCTTGAATCTCTTTACGCGTGCCATCTTGCATTCTGAAGTAAATAATCTTTTCTTTGCAGTCCACTAGAGTCCAGTGTCTTTCCAACCAGTCCATACCCAATAATACATCGTAAGATCCCAGTGGTAAGATATTTAGATCTACTTGTAACTGTTGTTCTTCTAGTTCGATCATTGTGGGCTAAAAATCAGCCTGCTGATCTTCCAAGGCTGCATTTATGTGGGGTATGTTACGTGCCATGTCCCCTACCATAGATGCCTCTTACAGATTTGCTACAGTTTCACTTTTATTTCACTGTGGACAGTTTTTATAATGATGAGCCTCTCCACAGCCCCAGCATTGCAAAGGAGGTTTTGTGGTCTGTCCCTGCTCTGGCTTGCTAGATGCCTCTATGAGCTTCTCTTTCCCTGGCCATTTAATTCTTTGGTGATTTCTACCAAATTTCTTACTAATGGAGTTCTGCGTTGTGCCTTTAGAATTTCCACTTTTACTGCTTTTAAAATTGGAATTATTTTTCTAGTTTTTCTTTGGCTGCTAGCTTTTCCCTCCACCTTTGGCCTTGGATTTCTGATAGCACATCCGAGTTTTATGGATGGCTTCATCCATGGTCTGAGGATTAACAAATTCTATCCGTTCTCTCATATGAGTAGGTAGACTACTCAGAAACCTCTACACTTTGGCCTTTTCCTCCGGAGATAAGGAACATAGCGTAGCAGGGAAGTGAATTTAGTGACATAATCGTCCATGGTCATCTGCCCCAACCATAAATCATGGAATTCCTTAGCCTTATCATCATAAAACCTTTCTGTCAATTACTTGTCTTTGAAATACTACTGAAACAGCTCCCAAGTAATGTCATGTTCATTAATACTGTGTACATTTTTCACTTCTTCCCACCACGGGGTGGCCTTTTCCCGTAACTGGTATATATCCAATTTGGCCTTTAGAATGCTACTATATTCATACACCTGGAAGTACTTATTTATATTAATTAACCAGGCTTCAGCCACCTCCTTGGCCTCACCATCAAAATTTGGTGGTTTAATTTTGCGAAACTCCCCCTGCAATTCCACTTTCTGTCTCTTATTGTCTTGCTGGTCATACAAATTGCCCGACTCCGCCTCATTATAATTCTTTTTTTTGCTTTTCTGGGAGAGACTCTTTTCAGCTCTACCTGCAGTTTTGTTTCTAGTTTGCTGATCTTCTTGTTCTACTGATATTTCTTTTTTAGCACTGGGATGTCCCATCTCCTGATTTTGTTTGTCTGATAAACTCTTTAAAATTTTCTCCTGATCCTACAACAATCGCTCATTATCCTTTCTGAGTCATAACATTTCCTCTTGTAATTGCTGCACTGTGTTAAAAAAAAAACTAGTTTGGTGTTGTTGTTCTTCAAGCAACTGACTAGTCTTTTGATGTTGTTCTACACTTAATTGAACCCACATTTCCGAATTCATGACTATTGGTGCTTGAGTTCCCTCTGGTTGCGATTGTGATGCTATAGCTCTTCTCATTGTCACTAGTTCTCTCTCTCTCTGTGCACTAATCACATACACATCTTCACTGTTAGTAGACCCTTAGGGTCCCAACGTAGCAACATAGCTCTGATACCACTTGTCACAATCATTCCAAAAATTATTACCATAAAAAAAATTTCTTACTTACCATAATATTGTTCATTATAAAAATCATTTACAATATTACATTACCCTTATCATATCACCGTGTGATATTCGATTCACAATTATTGTTGTTATAATATCACTTAATCATAGTTACAATTACTATGAAGTCATCGTGGGTCGATTTGTGCAAACCTAGGGTTATTGTAATATTCACATTATACAATAGTTTTCGCTAGACACTATACATATACATAGCCTGTCAAATCCCTATGCATATACACTGCTGTCATAACTTGGAGTTTTAACAAAGGTTGGATGTTATGATATTTTAATTCAACACCAACAATATTAAATTCGCATGTTTGATTACCTATCCGTTCTGATATGGATATTTGTGATAATTACTACGGAGATAATTTTCGCACTCCACTTGGCATCCTCAATGCACCTCCATGGAGATTTTTCAACTCCATTCAACGCTCAACAGTACCGTGGTTTAATCTCCTCGATACAGTTGTTCGAAGCATTGGATTCCATATGATTTTCGAGGGAAAACACTCCAGTAGTCTCTGCAGTTAACGAAGAGTGAAGGTTTTGTTCCTATGAATTTTTTGGCGGTTTCCATAACTCGACTCCTTCCTTGCGAGCTCTGCCTCAAACCCTTAAAGGTATGCCTTCACCTTACATTTTTTCTCCGTTGTTCGGCTTTTCTACTCTGTTAATTCACCCTCAGATTTGTTTTCTATAGCAAAACTACTCGCCAGCACTTCTAGCTGAGTATCTTCTATGTTGAATAACTCTACAAAGATGATAACGCTGCAACACTGAGCCAGTTATGACAGATGCAAGGAGGAGGAGATGATTTGTGAATTCAAAAGTATAATATAACTTTCCCCTTTATTTGCTGCTGAGTTTAACTTAACCGACCATTTGTTTTTATTTTAATGATTTAACTTCTGAGGTTCGTGACTCTTGCAGAGCGGCCCCAATGGAGGTCTTTACCCTGTTCAGGTAAAAAACGCTCCAGAAATTGACGAGGTTTAATTTCTTTAGCATATATATGGTTCGCTCTACATGCAATGGTTAACATCTCGTCACTGGTTGTTTGGATGCAGGTTTGTGGTTCTAACCTGCCATCCTTCAAGCTGTAGCTTCCTTTCAAGATTCACGAAACGGTAGTCTCGGCCCCAGCTAACATCTCCACCCTTGCATTTCTTAGGTACCCTAACGATCTTCGTAGGAAGGCCAAAATCATAGGTTTTCAAAGTGCTATTACGATTCTAGCTTACAATACTCGACCTGTTCTTTATCATTGAGTAATTTCAGAGATGAGGGTTTAAAACCCCAAGCTAGGTTTTCAAACAGTATTTTAGTAATTTTGTATAAATATTTTGTTTAGGGTTTAATCCTAAGTTTTAATGGAGTTCAGAGTGCATTTTAACTCTGAAGCATGACATGGTTGTATATAAATTGAACTACGCTTTACCATGTGCGTTTGTAATGTTCTACTGTAGACTATTACTTTGAAAGGAATTGGTCTGATTTCTATTTTCGTAATGATTTCAATATACACCTTTCAATTTTAAAAGGGGCTCTCTTGCCCAGATCTCGTCATAGTTTTATTTGCATGTAAATACTCTTGAAGCTACCAGAGGAAATTCTGGGTTTTTTGTCTTTTATTAATGAGAAAAGATACGATGCTTGAATCAACGGGATTACACTTAAAATTTGTTCTTATCAGTTTCTTTTCTGTCAATAAGAATCAGTTCGTCAAGTTTTACTGGTATTGAGAACCGGCGTTCTTTCAGTTGCTTGATTTGTGGAGCTTTTCTTTTTTTTAATACTTTATTTCTCCTTGAAAAATTAATAGCTTTCTCCCTGCGGTGTCCAGGCCACCAAATGATAATGCCCGCGTTTAGATTATGGTTATTAACCACGGATGATGTACCTCTATTTTGGGTTTATACCCAGAACTAGGGTCGACAGCTCGTCGGCTCTAATCCCCTGGTTCTGGTTAGTTTTTGGCATACACATGCAGAGTTTCATATGCATTTTTCTTTATGGTACCATACCTGTAAAGATTTGTTTACATCTGTGTATTCCACAGTAACAAGAAAATAATATATGCCTACTGTTCATTACTTATACAATGTTTATACGGCACATTCTATTTCTATAGTACTACTTGCTATGTTACCTCTATTATACATTATTCGTAATCATAGTTATCAGTTCTCTGTTTCATTCACACAACATACAGATATTTAGACCGTAACTCTATTATATCATGATAATAAAGAAAGAAAACGAGGTAGTGTTACCAATAATTACTACTGTTCCATCTCAATAATCGAGAGAGAAAGTTGTCTATAACTTCATTTCCTGTCTCAAACATTCATAAACAATATACACATATTTACTAGTTTTCATATTAGAACAGTATCTACACAATGGTAATACTATAGAACAATCTTTCCAACTTATGAGTAACCTGCTTAAAATTTCACAGTAATACTTATCTGGATTAAGTAGTTTCAAGTTGCGGTCCTCCCAACCATCAAGGGAGGCTATTACATCCTCCACTTGCCCCCTAGCTCCAGAATGTGGACAGTGCCATGGGTCAACAGTGGAAATATTTATGTTTCTGCTATGACCCCTGGATAGCCAATCTAGTCAAACTCAGAAAGTCTGGTTTTACAAGGTTTTCCTTGAGTTATTTTCAACTGATCATAACCAGCTCTAGAAAATACTCTCCTTTACCAAAGAAAATTGTACAGAACCCCTACTCCTCTCCTGGGATTCAACTTTATCCTCAGAGGAGTAGGTAACTGTTTTCCAACTGTCCCCAACCACCTCCTATTCTTGGAAAATTTTTACCAACAGCTTAAAATATTTTCTTTTCATTCATTAGTTCCTCCTATTAACTCAATAACAAAAACAAAATAATAATTTGTTTCATAAACAATAACAATTAAGTCTTTCTTGCCAGAAAATAAAAATAAGCAAATTGTCTTTAACTAGTTAATACTAGTTAACTCTTAATGAGGCTATCACACACACGTACATCAATTATTATTATCATCTTTCGCAGAGATTAGAGAAAAAATGTTAATTATGATATGCAATGTTGTACTTGTGATAGGCCACAACTAAATGTATGTACAAAACCCTGGTAAACACGCTAACCCTGGTAAACACGCTTGCAGTCACAAATATGGAAGAGTTAGAAATTTATTTATTTAATAATAAATATGTTATTTATTTTATTTAAAAAAATTATCTTTTTTTATACTCTATTAGGTTATAAAAAACAGATTTATTTATCCAAACAATTTTCTAAACTTATAATTTTTTTAAATAAAATAATTCATATTTATAAGTTAAATATTCAATTAAATCACATAACATATCACATATTTTTTTCTTTATACTACTCATTACCTCTATACTACTAACTAGATTATAAAAAAACCAATTTATTTATCCAAACAATCCTCCAAACTTATATTTTTTTTTAAATAAAATAATTCATATTTATAAGTTAAATATTCAATTAAATCACATGACATAGTTTTTTCCTCTACACTACTCATTTCATCTATACTATTCGTTCCTACGTTCCTATGTTACTGTTTTACAACGTTTCCTTTGCAACATATGGTGCAATTGCTAGTTATTTATTTACCACAATTATATTAGGGTTGTATAGGCCCACTCACATTGTATTATATTATGTATTAAATAAAATTATGTTCTTATATAATGTTACAATAATATAATTCAAACTATAATATAATTGTATATAGAATAATAATAATAATAACATTTAGTTATTATTAATAATATTTATTTATTTACCACAATTATATTAGGGTGAATAATTATCATTAGTATTATAAAATTTCAAGGTCAAGGCCAAGCTAGAGACCAAATTGGTGTAGGAGACCTCCTAGGCACATGGACTCTACCCCTCTAGTTTGGAAACACATGTTTCATTATATTATATATTAAAACAAAACCCCCTATTACATATTAAAATAAAACCATTATATGCAATCTACAAAGGCATGCATACTCTACACTCATCTAGTTTTGTATTGTGACCCCTTAGGAGGAAACACATGCTCTTAACCATTAGACTCACTCAAGCTGTATAGGCCCACTCAAACTATATTATACTACATATTAAAATAAAATTATTTCCTTATATAATGTTATAGTAAGAGCTATAATTCAAACTATAATAAAATGATATATAGAACGATAATGTCATTTAGTTGTTATTAATAATATTTATTTATTTACCACAATTATGTTAGGGTTTTTATATAACGTTATAGTAAGAGTTATAATTCAAACTATAATATAATTGATATATGGAATAATAATAAAATTTAGTTATTATTAATAATATTTATTTATTTACCATAGTTATGTTAGGGTGAATAATTATTATTATTATTATTATAAAATTTTAAGGTGAGGCACCAAATTGGTGTATGAGACCTCCTTGTTTCTGGGATAAGACACCCACCTTAGTCTAAAGAGGCATACATACTCTACCCCCTCTATGACCTCTTAGGAGGAAGCACATGTTCTTAACCATTAGGCTCACTAAAGATGTATAGACCCACTCAAACTATATTATATTATATATTAAAATAAATTTATGTTATATAATGTTATAGTAAGAGTTATAATTCAAACTATAATATAATTTATATAGAATAATGATAGCATTTAGTTATTATTAATAATATTTATTTATTTACCACAATTATGCTAGGGTTGTATAGGTCCACTCACGCTTTATTATATTATATATTAAAATAAAATTATGTTCTTATATAATGTTATATTAAGAGTTATAATTCAAACTATAATATAATTGATATATAGAATAATAATAGAATTTATTTATTATTAATAATATTTATTTATTTACCACAATTATGTTAGGGTGAATAATTATTATTATTAATATTATCAAATTTTAAGGTCACGACCAAGCCAAATGCCAAATTGGTGTATGAGACCCTGTTGTTTGTGGGATAAGGGACCCTACAAATACATACATACTCTAGCCCCCTAGGTTTTGAACATGTGACCTCTTAGGAGGAAACATGTGCTCTTAACCATTAGGTATGTTTACATCAAACCCAAAAAATCTCCAACATCATTTTTGTGTGAATGGAAAAGGATGGGAGGCATCCGGTCACACACCAAGTAAGAATAAAAAACCCTTTACAAGGTCATTAGTTGGCTTATCATACAACACAAGTCTACCAAACAGTTTGTTGCACCAATAAGACACAATTCATTCCGGCTAGAGAAGGAGCACAGTTCCCAACAAAAGGCACTCCCTGGAACTACACATGTCAACACAATGATCCACCAATAAAATTTGTTCCAGAGGGTAGCCTCCTATCTTAGTGAGAAGCTCTAGACCCACATGAGTAAGTGCTGGGGGACACCAGTGACGATTAAAGGTAAATGGTAAAATGAGGTAAGGTAATGCGGTGAAATTAAAGGTGTGACACTATCGCCACGTGTCCTCCACCTACCCAATGTTATCCCTCAAATCAACGAGTGAAACATGTCAACCCACTCATGATATTGTGATGTCATCCCTCCAGTTGTTGCGTTTTATCCTAAAAATCCCTGTTTCGCCTGCATAATTTCCGTCTCACTGTTTTTTTACTCCACAATTTGTTACCAGTCGGTACCTAGTGAAAACCTTCGTCTAAATCATTCATCATTTCAAATTGTCCCCTACGTCGTTTTCAATCACCAGATACTTAGTTGGCTCTGTGTCTTTGTCTTGTATAGTTCAATCTTTGCATATTAAAATGAAAAAAATTTCTCCTGAGACCCCACAAGCCCAAGAGGTGAGGGCCACCTCTAGCCCTGAACCTCTCATGGACAGTCAAGCCCAAATCTGTGACCCTACTTATCCTTTTCATGTGGTGAAAGATCTTCATGACCTAATGGGATACACATGGAGTGGAGAAGACATATTTAGGGTAGTTGACTTAGGGTTATATTACCATATTACCCCTTTCATCCACCATTTTCCTGGATTCATCTCCTGGCTCTCCAAAGCCTACATTGAACAAAAGGGGTTTTTTGTCTCCTCTCAACGGAAAAAAATATTGGAAACTACCCCCAGCTCATTCACAAAGCTTTGTGTTATCCTTCTTCCTTTGATGGTCAAGAGTATACCCAGTTAACCCTAATGTTCTGTTTCACAAACCTTCTCGCCGAAAAATGGAAATCTCTCCTCCAGATGATTATAGTTTCAAAGCTCCCAGCCTTACCTCCCACTGAAAATTTTCCTCTATCCCCATTCATCAACCCTGTTCAATCTATCCTCTCAACAATCTCAAGTATGTTCGGGGAGGATGATGCAAGTCGGGTCAACAATTCTTTTCTAGGGTTTTTTGACCAGATGATGCAACCAGATACCCTTCTTGGCATTCCCTCATTCTTAGCCTCCACCATAAAATCCAAATTTTAGCACCCGCCAACTTCAAGTTGTTTTAGGTATTATTCATTGTTGTTTTATTTATTCTTGTCTGCGCATGAAAAGAAATTTGAAGGTGTAGGCCTAGATAAATTCTCTAAGAGAGGGACAAAACCCAAATCTGTGTTTGACTGGACCACCTTTGTTCGTCAGAATTCTAGAGGCGAGGGTTATTCAAAATTTATATCAAATTTCATGTCTAGAGCCTGTGAAATTCTACATGGGACACCCCCACCCAGGATTTTTCCTGAACAGAGAGAGTTTCTCCAATTCAGTGAGGAAGACTGTGTAGGAGATTGTTATATGTTTGAATATCACATTGAAGTTTGAGTTTATGGATGTGAGCTTCCTCCTTTTCACTTGCCAATATTCATGCCTATGATAATTTTTGCTGTTGATTTGATAAGGCAATCCCTGAGTACAGAACAAGCACATTTTGAGCCAACAAAGAAAGGCTATATTTTTAAACTCTCGAATTTAGTAGGTCCTTTCACCATCAATTCACAACATGCTTTCCCTCTGATTAAGGAGCTGCTCCAGAAAATGAACTTTGAGCAAGGGGATGTATGGCATTATGACCCTAAAGGGATTATTGCAGAAAGAATAAGAAATATCAAAGCCTCAACCTATGAACATGAGCCCAATCCTGATGTTGAATGGAAATCTACCTCTGACTCATGGCCTTTGGATACAGAGATGGATACCTTGTCCCCAACTAAATACAAACAACCAAAAAGGGTCAATGCTCAGGAGGATGTCAGAGAAGAAGAGGAAGAGTGTCACATCAACAAAAAACAAAGAACATAGGAACTTGAAGGACATGTTCTTGAACAAGCAGATGAAGTGGTCTCTCTATTGGTAGACTAAGGGTCAAACTGACCTAGTTTTCAAATCACTCTAGAGGGTCCCCCCTTTCCCACAACATCTACCTCTTCATAGGTGGTTGTATCAAGATATGGGCCGTCAGGAGAAGGTCCTTCAAACATACGAACAGGTACTAGAGCAAGTTGGCCCTTAAGGGAAGAAATCAGGGAAAGGAATTGAGGAGAAAGGGAGCAACTAAAATCAGACTTGACTCTACATATTGACAAGCATCACACTGAGATTTTAGCCACCTTCGATGTGGAAAAAGACCAATTGGATTTTTTTGTGCAACATCATCCCTCTCACCCCTTGACCCCAGGAGCATGGTATCGGTCATTAAATATGATTCTTGATTTGTCATCTATTTCTATGCATGTTAAGAAAAACCTTCACTCATAAGTAGGACAGATGCTATGCAATGAAGTCAAAAGGTATACCCTAACCATAAATTTGACTCAAAACACCTTGGAGAAGACTATTGAAATGATGAAGCAAGAAAGGGAAATTCTAAGGCCGTCGCATTACAGGTTTATGAATACAAGAAATTGATCACAGGAAAGGGGAAGGCTACTAAAGGGCGGTCTATTACGAAGGATCTCCTCAAAATATCAAAATAAGAAATTCAAGAACTGAAATGAAGATTAAAGATACTAGGCTCAGAACATGTTCAAACCCTAGAGTTGCCTAGTGTGGAAGAAGAGAAGGAAGTCATATCCACGAAGTTGATCCAAAGGAGTGATGAGCCGATAGAGTTGAAAAGACGATTGGTAGAATTGTAGAAATAACAGGATATTCATGTATGTTTCGTGCCGATACCCAATGATCACCAGAATCCCGTGGACCAACTCACCAAGAATCTAAAGGAGCTGAGACTCTCCAAAGACGAGATCAATGCAATTCGAAGACAGCTCGAGGAGTCTCAAGGAGCCTTGGCCTTGAAATAAAAGCAAGTAGTTTCACTCCAGGTTGAAGTTGATTCAGTTTGTAAAGAGATGCAGACATTAAATAAAAAGGTTTCATACCTAAATAATCAACTCAAAGGGAACATGTCCCTGGTCAAGGCCAAAAAATGGTATGGGATGAAATCATCGCAGAGGTTAAAAGACATTGGGAGTATATCATGTTGGTGAATGACAAGGGAATCATGGTCCGTGACTACAAATTTCAGCTCGAATCAAGCCAAAGACTTGGAGTGAGGACGTGGTGACCGCTAGAAAATACATTCAATTCATGAATGGGATCCCTAGTAAGGAATTGGGAGCCAGTGAGGTGGTCAATCGATTTGGCACAATGATGGAAATGATGATGATCCAGAAGGAATATGCTTAGGCCAAAGAAACAAGATGTCTAGCATTAGTTGCTAAAGGAGTCGAAATGTTTGATGCCGAGCTGGAAAAGGTTGTTGAAGCAAGATTACTCACGTGTTGGGACTAGAAAAGCACCCTAATACAATGGGAAGCCTTTGAACATAAATTAGTTGAGATCAAGAGTCGGGTGGACCCTATACATGAAAATATAGGGAGGTTAAATGCCAAGACCCTTGTGGCCTATCTAAAGAAAGAGTTTTTACTTTTGGCAGAGGTGAAACAAATGTTCACTACTAGCCTAGACTATTCAGAGTTAACTCAGCTCTTAGCCTTATACGAGGTATCCAAAAATTCTCCTATGCCCTCGATGCTTCTCTGGCAGAGGTGTTATGAATTTTTCCATGCGCCGACTCCTCCGACTGTGCATCTTCTTAGAGCAGTTTTGTAGACTCTCCGAGAGCTTCGCAACCATCGCAGCCCACCTCGCAGTCTTCTCATTTGGCTTCACTGAAGTCACGACACGCCTCTCACTCTCATGGAGTGTCCCAAACCAAATGAAATTTTCATGATTTTGTCTATATGGCTTTTAGTACTTTTCTTTTTACTTTTATCTCTATAGTTAAATTACAGTGTCACCACAAATTTTTTATTTTTTATTTTTGAGCTAGTGAGGTGGTCCATCTATTTAGCACAATGATGAAAATAATGATGATGTAGAAGGAATATGCTTAGGCCAAAGCAATTATAAATTGAGAAATTACTTCCAGTATTTTGTTGTCCAATTTTGAAGTTCAACATATCTCTTTTACTTTAACATGAATCACACTGGAATCATCTATAACAAAATACTTATTTAATGAATCTGGAATCATAGATAACTAAATAATGAATCGATAACAAAATACCTATACTAAAATTAATTTCTCACCATAATTCAAATCATAGTCTTTTTAAACTTTAAATTACTTTCTACCAAATGCTACAACAAGTTTTTGACTGATAAGAAAGGAAGGTTGTACCTTCACCAACACAGGGAAGGGAGGTTGTACCTTCAGCTGAAATTAATGTGAGATAAAAATAGCCACACTAATTCTAGTGGGAAAATAATATATCATTCTTCATTTAAGTGTAGAATGACCAAATAATAATAAAAACTATTTCTCATAAAAACACGATAGAAATTATAGTCACCTTTAGTACCCCATCGTCGGTCCAAGTTTGTCCGTTTTCCAGCACTGGTTCCTCCATCAAGCGAGCAATGGAAATGTGGAATGCGTTGTGTATTAGCTCCAGTACTAACGTGGAATGACAACAAAGACGAAGGCAAGGCCATTTTCCTAAATGCAGAGATTGAACTCAATGAGATGATATGTCATCTCACGAGAATTTCTTATTATAAATTGTAGTCGGCCAATATATAGTCATCTTCAGCAACGGGTTGACTCGGTATATACTCGTATACTCGGTAGATACTTGTATATATATTTCTGAATTGGTTTGCACATGGTTTTTCAACCAAAATGAAATAAATAAATATTTTTATAATTTAAAAAAAAAAATTAATTTTTTTATAAATTTTAAACTTTATTATATTATATATTAAAATAAAATTATACTTTTATATAATTTTATATTAAAAATTATAATTTAAACTATAATATCATTAATATATAAAATAATAGTAACATTTAGTTATTATTAATAATATTTTTTTATTTACCATAATTATATTAGGGTTGTATAAGCTCACTCATATAGTATTATATTATATATTAAAATAAAATTATATTGTTATATAATGTTATAGTAAGAGTTACAATTCAAACTATAATATAATTGATATATAAAATAACAATAGCATTTAGTTATTATTAATAATATTTATTTATTTACCACAATTATATCAGGGTTGTATAGGCCCACCCGCATTGTATTATATTATATATTAAAATAAAATTATGTTCTTATATAATGTTATAATAAAAGAGTTATAATTCAAACTGTAATATGATTGTATATAGAATAATAATAACATTTGGTTATTATTAATAATATTTATTTATTTACCACAATTATGTTAGGGTGAATAATTATCATTATTATTATCAAATTTGAAGGAGGAAACACATGTTGTATTACATTATATATTAAATAAAACCCCTTATTATATATTAAAATAAAATCATTATATGCAATCTACAAAGGCATACATACTCTACACTCATTTAGTTTTGTACTCTGACCTCTTAGGAGAAAAGAGCATGCTCTTAACCATTAGATCCAATCAAACTATATAGACCCACTCAAACTGCATTATACTATATATTAAAACAAAATTATGTTTTTATATAATGTTATAATAAGAACTATAATTCAAACTATGATATAATTGATATATAAAAAAATAATATCATTTAGTTATTATTAATAATTACCACAATTATGTTAGGGTTCTTACTTAATGTTATAGTAAGAGTTATAATGCAAACTATAATATAATTGTATTATACTATATATTAAAATAAAATAAAATTATGTTCTTATATAAGGTTATAGTAAGAGTTATAATTCAAACTATGATATAATTGATATATAGAAAAATAATATCATTTAGTTATTATTAATAATTATCACAATTATGTTAGGGTTTTCATATAATGTTATAGTAAGAGTTATAATGCAAACTATAATATAAATAATAAAATTTAGACATTATTAATAATATTTATTTATTTACCATAGTTATGTTAGGGTGAATTATTATTATTATTATTTTCAAATTTTAAGGGGAATGCAAACTATAATATAATTGATATATGGAATAATAATAAAATTTAGTTATTATTAATAATATTTATTTATTTACCATAGTTAATTATTATTATTATTATTATTATTATTATTATCAAATTTTAAGGTGAATGCAAACTATAATATAATTGATATATGGAATAATAATAAAATTCAGTTATTATTAATAATATTTATTTATTTACCATAGTTAATTATTATTATTATTATTATTATTATTATCAAATTTTAAGACACCAAATTGGTGTATGAGACCCCCTTGCTTGTGGGATAAGGGACCCACCTTAGTCTAAAGAGGCATACATACTCTAACCCCCTCGGGTTTTCAACCTGTGACCTCTTAGGAGGAAACACATACTCTTAACCATTAGGCTCACTAAAGATGTATAGACCCACTCAAGTTGTACTATATTATATATTAAAATAAATTAATGCTATATAATGTTATAGTAAGAGTTATAATTCAAACTATAATATAATTGATATATATAATAATGATAGCATTTAGTTATTATTCATAATATTTATTTATTTACAACAATTATTCTAGGGTTGTATAGGTCCACTCAAGCTTTATTATACTATGTATTAAAATAAAATTATGTTCTTATATAATGTTATATTAAGAGTTATAATTCAAACTATAATATAATTGACATATAGAATAATAATATAATTTATTTAATGTTATATTAAGAGTTATAATTCAAACTATAATATAATTGATATATAGAATAATAATATAATTTATTTATTATTAATAATATTTATTTATTTACCACAATTACGTTAGGGTGAATAATTATTATTATTATTATTATCAAAATTTAAGGTCATGACCAAGCCAGACACCAACTTGGTTTATGAGACCTCATTGTTTATGGGATAATGGACCCTACAAATACATACATACTCTATCCCCCTCTGGTTTTGAACCTACGACCTCTTACGAGAAAACACGTGCTCTTAACCATTAGGTATGTTTACATCAAGCCCAAAAAATCTCCAAGATAATTTTTGTGCGAATGGAAAAGGATGGGAGGCATCCGGTCACACACCAAGTAAGAATAAAAAACCCTTTTCAAGGTCATTGGTTGGCTCATCATACAACACAAGTCTACCAAATAGTATGTTGCACCAATAAGACACAATTCATTCCAACTGAAGGAGCGTAGTTCCCAAAAAAATGTAGCCCTTAGAATTGCACATGTCAGCGCAACGATCCACCAATCAAATTCATTCCAGGGCCTCCTACCTTAGTGAGAATCTATAGACCCACATGAATACATGCTGGGGGACACCCGCGATGGTTAAAGGTAAATGGTAAAATGAGGTAAGGTAATGCGGTAAAATTAAACATGTCACATGACCACCACGTGTCTTCCACCTACCCAGTGTTATCCCTCAAATCCATGAGTGACATGTGTCAACCCACTGATGATATCCTGACGTTAGCCCTCTATTTGTTTCGTTTTAGCCTAAAAATCCCTATTTCTCCTACATAAGTCATCTAAGCTTTTTTTTACTCCATAATCTTACCAGTCAAGAGCTAGGGAAAACCTTTGTCTGAATCATTCATCATTCCAGATTTTCCCCAACATCGTTTTCAGTCACTAGATAATTAGTTAGCTCTATGTCAGGGCCACCTCTAGCCCTGAACCTTTCATGGACGCTCAAGCCCAAATCTGTGACCCTACTTATCCTTTTCATATGGTGACAGAGTGTCATGACCTAATGGGATACAAATGGAGGGGAGAAGACCTATTTATGGTAGTTGACTCAGGGTTATATTACTAGATTACCCCTTCCGTCCACCATTTTCCTGAATTCATCTCCTAGCTCTCCGAAGCCTACATTGAAGAAAAGGGGTTTTTTGTCTCCTCTCAAGAGAAAAAAATATTGGAAACGGCCCCTAGATCATCTGCAAAACTCTGTGCTATCCTTATTCCTCTGACGGTCAAGATTACACCAAGGTAACCATAATGTTATGTTTCACGAACCTTCTCACCAAAAAATGTAAATCTCTCCTCCAGATGATTATAGTTTCAAAGCTCCCAGCCTTGCCCCCCACTGAAAATTTTCCTCTATTCCTGTTCATCGACCCCTTTCAACCTATCCTCTCAATAATCTCAGGTATGTTCGGGGAGGATGATGTTCTCAGGTCAAAAATTCATTTCTAGGGGTTTTTGACCAGATGATGCAACCAGATGCCCTTCTTGGCATTCCCTCATTCTTAGCCTCCACCATAAAATCACAATTTTAGCACCTGCCAACTTCAAGTTGTTTCAGGTATTATTAATTGTTCTTTTATTTATTCTTGTTCGCACATGTAGAGAAATTTGAAGGTGTAGGCCTAAATAAATTCTCTAAGAGAGGGACACAACCCAAATCTATGTTTGACTTGACCACCTTTGCTAGTCAGAATTCTGGAGGCGAGGGTTATTCAAAATTTATATCAAAATTCATGTCCAGAGCCTGTGAAATTATACATGGGACACCCCCACCTAGGATTTTTCCTGAACAGAAAGAGTTTCTCCAATTCAGTGAGGAAGACTGTGTAGGAGATTGGTATATGTTTGAAGATCACACTAAAGTTTGAGTTTATGGATGTGAGCTTCCTACTTTTCACTTTCCAATATTCATGCCTATGATAATTTTTTCTCTTGATTTTATAAGGCAATCCCTAAGTACAGACCAAGCACATTTTGTGCCAGTAAAGAAAGGCTATACTTTTAAACTCTAGAATATAGAAGGTCCTTTCACCATCAATTCACAACATGCCTTCCCTCTAATTAAGGAGCTTCTCAAGAAAAGGAACTTTTAGCAAGGGGATGTATGGCATTATGACCCTATAAGAATTATTGTAGAAAGAAGAAGAAATATAAAAGCCTCAACCTATGAACATGAGCCTAAACCTGATTTTGAATGTAAATCTAACTCTGACTCATGGCCTTTAGATACAGAGATGGATACCTTGTCCCCAACTAAAGACAAAGAACCAAAAAGGTTCAGTTCTCAAGAGGATGTCAGAGAAGAAGAGGAAGAGGGACACATCAACAAGAAACAATTGAAGGAAATGTTCCTAAACAAGCAGATGAAGTGGTCACTCTATTGGTAGACCGAGGGTCAAACTAACCTAGTTTTCAAATCACTCCGTAGGGTCCCCCCTCACCCACAACATCTCCCTCTTCACAGGTGGTCGTCTCAAGAGAGGATCCATCAGGAGAAGGTCCTTTGGACATAGGAATAGGTAGTAGAGTAGGTTGGCCCTTAGGGGAAGAAATCAGTGAAAGGAACCGAGGAGAAAGGGAGCAATTGAAAGCAGACTTGACTCTGCATATTGACAAGCATCACACCAGTATTTTAGCTGCCTTCGATGTGGAAAAAGACCAATTGGATTTTTCTATGCAACATCATCCCTCTCACCTCTTGCCCCTGGGAGCATGGTATCGGTCGCTGGATATGATTCTTGATCTTTCATCTATTCCTCTGCCCAATAAGTTGAACCTTCACTTAGAATTAGGACAGATGTTATGCAATGAAGTTAGAAGGTATACCTTAACCATAGATAAAGCTCAAAACACATTGGAGAAGACTATGTAAATGCTGAAGTGAGAAAGGGAAAATTCTAAGGCCCTTTCATTACAAATTCATGAATACAAGAAATTGATCACAAGAAAGGGGAAGGCTACTAAAGGGCGGTCTGCTATGGAGGCTCTCCTCAAAATATCAAAATAGGAAATTCAGGAACTGTGATGAAGATTAAAGATACCAGGCTCAGAACATGTTCAAACCTCAGATTTGGCTCGCGTGGAAGAAGAGAAGGAAGTCATGTCCACGAATTTGATCCAGATGAGCAACGAGATGATAGGGTTGAAAACACGATTGGAATAATTGTAAAAATAACAGGATATTCATGTATGTTTCGTGTCAAGGCCCAATGATATCCAGAATCTCGCGGACCAACTCACCAAGAAACTGAAGGAGTTGAGACTCTCCGAAGACAAGCTCAATACAGTTTGAAGACAGCATGAGGAGTCTCAAGGAGCCTTGGCCTTGAAATAAAAGTAAGTAGTTTCACTCCATGTTGAAGTTGATTCTGGCTGTAAAGAGATGCAGACATTAAATTAAAAGGTTTTGGACCTAAATAATCAGCTCAAAGGGAACATGTCCCTGGTCAAGGCCAGAAAATGGTATGGGATGAAATCATCGCAAAGGTTAAAATCCATTAGGAGTATATCACATTGGTGAATGACAAGGGAGTCGCGGTGCACAACTACAAAGGTCAGCTCAAATCAGGTCAGAGACTTATAGGTGAGAACATGGGGACCGCTAGAAAATACATTCAATTAGTGAATGGGATCCCTACTAAGGAAATGGTAGCCAGTGAGGTGGTCGATCGATTTGGCATAGTGATGGAAATGATGATGATCCAGAAGGAATATTCTTAGGCCAAAGAAAAAATATGTCTAGCATTAGTTGCTAAGGGATTCGAAATGTTTGATGTTGAGCTGGAAAAGGTTGTTGGAGCAATATTACTCACCTGTTGGGTCTAGGAAGGCACCCTAATACAATGGGAAGCCTATGAACAGAAATTATTTGAGATCAAGAGTCGAGTGGACCCTATACATGGAAATATAGGGAGGTTAAATTTCGAGACCATTGTGGCCTATCTCAAGAAAGAGTTTTTATTGTTGGAAAAGGTGAAACAAATGTTCCTTCCAACCTGGAATATTTAGAGTTAACTCAGCTCTAAGCCTTATACAAGGAATTCAGAAACGCTCCTATGCCCTCAATGCTTTGGTGGCACAGGTGTTATGAATATTTCCGTCCGCCGACTGATCCGACCGTGTATCCTCTTAGAGAAGCTTCGTAGATTCTCCGAGAGCTTCACAACCATCGCATCCCACCACGCAGTCTTCTCATTTGGCTTTACCACAGTCACGAAACTCTTCTCACTCTCCTGGAGTGTGCCACACCAAATGAAATTTTCATGATTTGGTCTATATGGCCTTCAGTACTTTTTTTTTTACTTTTATCTCTATGGTTAAATTACAGTGTCACGACAATTTTTATTTTTTTTTGACCAAGTGAGGTGGTCGATCGATTTGACACATTGATGGAAATGATGATGATCCAAAAGGAATATTTTTAGGCCAAAGCAACAATATGTCTAGCATTAGTTGCTAAGGGAGTCGAAATGTTTGATGTTGAGCTGGAAAAGGTTGTTGAAGCAAGATTACTCACCTCTTGGGACTAGGAAGGCACCCTAATAAAATGGGAAGCCTATGAACAGAAATTAATTGAGATCAAGATTCGGGTGGAACCTATACATGAAAATATAGGGAGGTTAAATGCCAAGACCATTGTGGCCTATCTTAAGAAAGAGTTTTTACTATCCGCAAAGGTGAAACAAATGTTCACTGCCAGCCTAGACTGTTTAGAGTTAACTCAACTCTAAGCCTTATACAAGGTATTCAGCAACGCTCCTATGCCCTCGATGCTTCTGTGGTAGAGGTGTTATGAATTTTTCCATCTCCCGACTGCTCCAACCATTCATCCTCTTAGAGCAGCTTTGTAGACTCTCCGAGAGCTTCATAACCATCGCAGCCCACTACGCAATCTTCTGATTTGGCTTCGCTGCAACCACGACACTCCTCTCAATCTCATGGAGTGTGCCACACCAAATGAAATTTTCATGATTTGGTCTATATGGAATTTAGTGCTTTTGTTTTTACTTTTATCTCTATGGTTAAATTACAGTGTCATGCAAGTTTTTTCTTCTTCTTTTTTCTTTTTTCTGTTATCCAGTTGTGCTCGAAGCATGCTTAATTTTTTCATGATGGATGTACTAAAATATCAAGAAATAATATCTGGGGTAGATCCCTCGCTAGATTAACTGGTGTGCAGCATGTATGTATCCTCATGTGTTTTTATTTACACTTTCTTATCATTTATCTTTTGAGAATTCGAAAAAAAAAGCTCTCCCCCTCGTCCAAATCAAATAATCCCCAATAAAGGCTTTAATACATAATACCAGAGGTCCCCACTTTTGTTGTTGCAAAGGGAAAGTAAGGAACAACAAGATCACATTTAGCACCCACTTCAACTGTTGCAAAGGGAAAGGAAGGAACAACATGATCACATTCAACCCCCACTGTATTTAGAAGAATAAATGGAGGGACAGGCCGATGAGGTCACAACCACACAAGAGAATCAATTCTTCGCTTAATCTGACAAAGAGGTTGAAATTTCACTGCATCAAGAAGATGGTGAGGATCAAGACATTCCCCCATATGAAAAGGATATTGATATATATTGCAGAAAGTTCTTGTATTTCATGCAAGCCCAATTACATAAGAAGTATGACCTTAGATCTTCGAGGAAGAGGTCCTGCATGCAAAATAAAACTCAAGAGTCAAGGCCTCGAGGTTCCTCAGATGTGTTGGACAAGGGAAAGAATAAATTAGAGCAAGCAGACCATTTGAGTTCGAAGCCACCAAAATCGTGGTTGAATATGAAGCTCTACTCCTAGGTTTGTAGGAAGAACAAAACTTGAATATCTAGATCCTAAAGGTGTCCGGAGACTCAGAATTGGTGGTGAAACAGGCGAGCAATCAATGTAAAAAAAAACATCTGCAACTCAGATCCTATAGGAAATAGGTATGGAATTTAATGGAAAAAAAATTCTTGGCCTTCAATATTTAGTTTATGCCCTATGAAAAAAATCAAATGGGGGATTCGCTAGCTGTGGCTGCTAGTAATTTTCGCCCCCCAGAGAATCCTCTTCTCATATATGAAATTGAATTCAGATATAGGCCCTCCATCCCGGACAATGTAAAACAGTGGAAAGCCTTCGAGGGCAAAGAACAAATCAAAAGTTTCATGGATATGGTAGGAGAAATCTCAAATTCAGTTGTTGACCAAGAGGAGGAAGTTGTGGAAAGAGAGCAGAACTCAAGTTTGGAGGAAACCATCGTTGGACATAGGGTCATTCAGCTAAAAGAGAATATTATTCACAGGGGTCTTGTACCTCTGGAAAGGATTTTCAACACAAATGATGTGCCTTCCAACCCTAGCAGGCTAGAGATTGATGAATAGGTGGAGGATCATAACATTGGTTCAGAGGAAGATCCAAAGTTCATTAAATTGGCCAAAGGAGCCCCAGAGGAATTCAAACAAAAGTATCTAAATCTCATTATAGATTATAAGTATGTCTTTGCCTGGGCGTATCAATATCTAAAAACTTTTGATGTCGATATCATACAACATAAAATTCCTTTGAAAGAAGGATCAAAACCTCACAAACATAAACTGAGACAGATTAACCCACTCCTCCCTACAATAAAAAGGAAGTCAAAAAGCTACTACAAGAAAATATTATTGTGCCCTTGAGGTATTCCAAATGGGTCGCCAACCTAGTACCTATGAGAAATAACAACGACGAGATCAAATTGTGGTGGACTTTCAAGACTTGAATAGAGCCTCCCTAAAAGATAATTACCCGCTACAAAATATGGATCATATTTTGCAGAAGGTACTAGGGTTGGCCCAGATGTCCATGATGGATGGATTCTCAGGGTATAATCAGGTCATTGTACACCCAAATGATTAGAAGAAAACTACATTCACCACACCCTGGGGAGCATTCATGTACACCTGGATTCCTTTTAGTCTCATAAATTTTGGAGCTACATTTCAAAGGGACATGGACATTGCATTCTTCGGAGATTAAGATAATCTCATGGTATTTTATCATGAAAGTACCACCGTCTTTTCTAAGACTGACGAAGAACACATTGATCTAAAACAAACTTTTGAGAAGTGTATAAGGTATGGATTATCATTGAACCCCAAGAAGTCTCAATTTTCTTTGCATGAAGGAAAGTTATTGGGACATATAGTGGAAAAAGAGGGAGTTAAATCAACCCCAAGTGGGTTGAGATTATAAAAAACATCTCACTGCACAGAAACAAGAAAGAATGGCACTGGTTCTAGTTATCCTAGATTACCTAAAACCTTTCTTCATATTTTCCTTTGCCTCTCCCCATACAATAGTTGTTGTATTGTTGCAAAAGAATGATGATGGACATGAAAAACCCATCACATTATTCAGTTAGGTGCTCAGAGAAGTAGAACTAAAGTACAACATCTTAGAGCAGCTGGTGTATGCCCTGGTAAAAGCCCTCAAAGCGTTCAGGATGTACATTCTCCAATCCAGCATAACATCCTATGTGCCTACTACTACGGTGAAAGATATTTTGGTACAGGGGGACAACAAAGGGAAGAGTGGTAAATGGGTAGCCAAAATACAGGAGTATGAGATGGAAATTAAACCCATGAAGTTGATCAAAGGGTAGGGCCTAGAAAAAAATCCTATTAGAATCTAACTGCCAGGCTTTGGGAATCAATTTATTGACAGAGAATGGCGGGGAAGGCAGTGGAAATGGCCCACAATTTGGGATAGAAACCATGATGCAGAAAACTCATGTCAAATACTTGATCTCCCCTTGGTACAAAGACATTGTGGAGTATTTACTAACATTGAGGTGCCCACCAATCTTCAGCAAGGTGAAACACCGAACCTTGAGACTGAAGTCTCAAAAAATTGTGGTTTCTAATGGGCGGTTGTATTGGAGAGATCCGGTAGGAATTAGGTTATTACATTTGACCAAAGGTGAAACTAAGCAGGTGATGGATGAGTTTAATGGTTTCTTGTGTAGGGTACATTACAGTTGGTGAGCGACAACTTGCAAAATGCTCAAGGGGAGATTCTTCTGGTCAAATATATTCGGGGAAGTCCAGGCTTATGTTTGGGCATTCGAGAAATGCTAAGTAATCACATAGAAGCAGACATTCCCCCCCTTTCCACTCATCCCAGTGCACATGGAGGAACCTTTCAAACAATGGGGACTTGACGTCATTAGTGAAATACATCCCACATCTAGCAGTTAGCACCGGTTGATATAAATCGCCATTGATTACTTTACAAAGTGGGTAGAGGAAGTGTCGGTCAGGAATGCCACTGATGTGGTAGTCATGAAATTATTGGAGGAAAACATACTCCCCAGGTTTGGATGTCCTGCAAAAATAATAACAGATAACGCCCAAGATTTTAAATCTGCAAATTTCGTAAACTTCTTCCAAAAGTACAATATCTTGTTGGGCCATTCAACTACTTATTTTCCACAGGGAAATGGGTTGGCTGAATCCTTGAAAAAGACCTTGGTAAGGATTTTAAAAAATACAATAGTAGAAAATCAAAAGAATGAGACTCACAACTGAGATTCGCTCTGTGGGCAAGTCGAGTTACCACTAAGAGGTCCACCGGGAAATCCCCATATGAGCTAGTTTATGGTAAGGAAATAATATTCCCCATACAGTTGGCACTGCCAGTGGCAATTTTTTTGCAAGACAATGAAGAAGAACCTGACGCTCTAACAAGGAGGATAAATCAGTTAGTTGAGCTCTAGGAAGATAGGGAACAGGTAAATAAAAAGATGATCAGTTACCAAGACAAGATGAAGGCTTTGTGAGACACGAAAGCCAAGGACAAAGGTTTCCAACTAGGTGATATGGTATTAAGGTAGTATAAAAGGAGGGTTGACAAAGGAAAGCATGACAAATTCAATCCCTTATAGTTTTGACCAGTTAGGATCACTGAAGAAAAGGGGAAAAATACCCTCATGCTTGAAAATTGGGAAGGTGATATATTGGAGCTGCCAATCAATGGGAAGTTCCTCAAGTTCTATTTCAAATATTAAAAGGTACTTCTATTTCATTGTAAATACCATAAGATTGTAAATATTTTCTTTCCAGTTTTTTTCTTCTCTTTTTACCATACTATTCAATCATGTTTTCAATAAATTGACTCCATGCCCAAGGGAACATAGAATAAATTATGTAGGTTCTCAATGTGTTTCCCACAGCATGCTATCCCCAGATGAAGCCGATGTTTACATCAAGCCCAAAAATTATCCAAGATCATTTTTGTGTGAATGGAAAAGGATAGGGAACATCTAGTAAAACACCAAATAAGAATCAAAAACCCTTTGAAAATTCGTTGGTCGGCTCATAATACAAAACAATTCTACCAAAAAATATGTCACACCAACAAGACACATTGCATTACAACAGGAGAAGGAGCGCAGTTCCCAAGGCACCCCTTGGAACTACACACGTCAACGCAACGATCCATCAATCAGATTTGTTTCGGGGGGTAGCCTCCTACGTTATTAAGAAGCTCTAGACACACTGGAGTACTTGGTGGGGGACACACATGACGGTTAAAGGTAAATGGTAAATTGAGGTAAGGTAATGCGGTGAAATTTAACGTATCACATGCCTGCCATGTGTCCTCCACCTGCGCAGTGCTATCCCTCAAATCAACAAGTGAAATGTGTCAACCCATTCACGACATACTAATTTTAGCCCTCCATTTGTCGCATTTTAGCCTAAAAGTCCTTGTTTCTCTCGCATAATCTTCCTGGCCATTATTTTTACTCCACAAGTTGTTACGAGTCGGGACGTAGTGTGAACCTTCATCTGAGTCGTTCATCATTCCAGCTTGTCCCCTACATCATTTTCAGTCACCAGGTACTTATCCAACTCCATGTCTTTGTTTTTTACAACTCAATATTTTCATATTAAAATGAAAAATTCTGCTCCTGATACCCCACAAGCACAAGAGGTCAGGGCCACCTCTGGCCCTGAACCTCTCATGGATGCTCAAGCCTAAAGACATGAACCTACTTATCCTTTTCATGTGGTGACAAAGGAACATGACCTAATGGGATACAAATGGAAGGGAGAATACCTATTTAAGGTAGTTGACTCAGGTTTTTATTACCATATTGCCCCTTCCATCCACCATTTTCTTGAATTCATCTCATGGCTCTCTAAAGCCTACATTGAACAAAATGGGTTTTTTGTCTCCTCTTAGGGGAAAAAAATATTGGAAATTACCCCCCAGCTCATTCGCAAAGCTCTTTTCTATCCTTCTTCATCTAACGGTTTAGAGTTAACATAGGTAACTGTAATATTTCATTTCACAAACCCTCCCACTAAAAAATAGAAATCTCTCCTCTATATGATTACAATTTCAAAATTGCTAGTCTTGCCTCCCACTGAAAAATTTCCTCTATCTTTTTCCATTGACCTCGTTAATCTAACCTCTCAATAATCTCAGGTATATTCAGAGAGGATGATTCCAATTGTGTCAAAAACTTTCATCTAGGGTTTTTTTACCAGATGATGCCACCATATACAGTTCTTGACATTTCCTCATTCTTAGCCTCCACCATAAAATCCCAATTTCAGCACCTACCAACTCCATTTTGTTTCAGGTATTATTCATTGGTGTTTTATTTATTCTTGTTCACACACACAAAGAAATTTGAAGGTGTAGGCCTAGATAAATTCTCTAAGAGGGGAACAGAACCCAAATATGTGTTTGACTGGACCACCTATATTCATCAAAATTTTGAAGGAGAGGGTTATTCAAAATTTATATCATAATTCATGTCCATAGCCTATGAAATTATACATGGGATACCCCCACCCAGTATTTTTCCTGAACATAAAGAGTTTCTTCAATTAAGAGAGGAAGACTCTATAGGAGATTGGTATTTATTTTAAGATCACAATGAAGTCTGAGTTTATGGTTATGAGCTTCCTCCATTTCACCTGTCAATATTCATGCCTATGAGAGTTTTTCTCTTTTATAAGGCATTCTCAGAGTACATACCAAGCACATTTTGTGTTAGAAAAGAAAGGTTGTATTTTTAAACTATCGAATATAGTAGGTCCTTTCACCAATAATTCACTACATGCTTTCCCTCTAATTAAGGAGTTTCTACATAAAATGAACTTTCAGCAAGGTCATGTATGACATTATGACCATAAATGGATTATTGCACAAAGAAGAATAAAGATCAAAGACTCAACCTATGAACATGAGCCCAGACCCAATTTCAAATGGAAAGCTAACTATGACTCATCGCCTTTGGATACAAATATGGAGACCGAGACCCCAACTAAATACAAACAACCAAAAAGGGTTAGGAGGATGTCATAGAAGAAGAGGAAGAGGGGCACATCAGCAAGAAATAAAGAACACAGGAACCTGAAGTAAATGTTCCTAAACAAGTAGATGAAGTGGTCCCTATATTATTGGACTGAGGTTCAAATCGACCTGGTTTTCAAATAACTCTGGAGGGTCCCACCTCACCCACAACATCTCCCTCTTCACGGGTGGTAATCTCAGGAGAGGTTTCATTAGAAGAAGGTCCTTCAAACACAAGAAAAGGTAGTAGAGAAGGTTGGCAATTAGGGGAATAAATCAGGGAAAGGAACCGAGGAGCAACGGAGCAGCTAAAAGTAGACTTGACTCTACATATTGACAAGCATCACACTAGGCTTTTGGCAACCTTATATGTGGAAAATTACCAAATGGTATTTTCTGTGCAACATCCTCCCTCCCACCCATTGACCCTGGGAGCATGGTATCGGCCGCTAGATATGATTATTGATCTATCCTATTCCTCTGCCCGATAAGATGAACCTTCACTTAGAAGTAGGACATATGCTATTCTTTTCAAGATAAATCCCCTCTGTGGACAGAGGTGATCTCTCTAGCCCTAGAGTGGGTATAGCAACTTGATACTTTCTAATGCAAATTTTTCTTATATAATATTCAAATTGCGACAAGAAAGGAGACAAAAGTACCTTTTCCTGACGCTATGCTCAAACCCGTTGATGATGACCTTGATCCACGATCCTTTTAGGCTCTCTCCTTGCTATTGGTGGAACACGAATACCTATGGATGATCAAGAGGAAACATCAAACATAATAAAATACATAATAATCATTAAACATTAGCTATCTAGAAGGTCAAGGAGTACAAGAATATTTTCATAAAGACAAATATAGAAAGAAAACATCATATTTTTTATTAATGAATATAAAAGAGAGAGCTTACAACCTAAGCCTTGATGTCGGAGGCCTCCCTTTGGTGAAAATATGAGACCTTAACCGAAGCTCTAAATCATTCCATCTCATGAACAACTTAGGCATTATCACAGTGCAAGAATGTAAAGGGAACGAGAGTTTAGACCAGCCCAACAATGACCAACTAGTAGTGCAAGGATGGGGACCAATTTATGGGAAGAGAGAAGAGGTCAGGAGCCCATGAAAGGAGGAGGAAGGTCCACTTTCTAAGGGACAAACCCCCATGGATGAGGTCAAAGCTCTAAAATCAGAGAGATCTCGACTTCTATCACCACCATTTAATAACCAACTCACCACCCTGGAACTTCTAGAGTTCGAAGCTTCTCCTCCATTTGAGGAAACATTATCAGAAATGGATCAGCGCAGTTTTCCAAGAAATAAGGGCACTAATGGTGCTAATCCAAAATTGTCAATGTGACATTAGCGCAAGCATGAAACTGGAAAATTCATTGACCTAGAAGACTAGGGTTTTTTCCAAGTTCCTTCAGTAATCTTCCAAGGTAGTTTTCTTTGAGTCTTTTGGGGATGTATTTACATATTTCTCCATGGTGAAAACATTGCACAAGGTCTATCACGAGGCACTTTAGGTTCAAGGAGGGAAGTAAGCATGGTGAAAAATTACTGTGTGATAGATGCCCCTTAACCATGAAGGTAGAACGAGGAGTGATGGCTGAAATACTTTATGAACCAAGGCAAGAACTCAAATCACCACCAGGAAACCTTGCAAATCAAACATATTACAATCTATGACATATCTCGTAGGAATATTCCTAACCACATAACTATGCACTAGGCATAAAATAATACATGAACCCATGGCATGGTCGCATTCATCCGTATAAAGCGATCATAGAAATGGATCCGCATTATGGACATACCCATCCATATAAATAGGATCATGTATGCAATCATGAATACTCAATAACTCCCCACAGCCCAGTTCAAAATTAGATTTGATCTGGGGTCTTCACCGTGATCTCAATCAACCCAATGTATGAATCTAGCCATGCGAATATATGTGTTGGTGTCAAACATGGTAGAAACCACACGATTACCAGTCAATGATGAAAATCATTAACAAGCATGAGAGAAACCGCCAAGAATGACGATGGCCCTCAAGGTACAAAAACACAATCTACAAGTGAATGAATGTGTTGAAGTCAAACACTTGCATAATCATTTGATCGAAGGAAAATTATGTGAACCTGTCATCGAACATGAAGAAATTTCCATTGAGGCATGCAAGCTCCAAGGTACTGAAAAGAAGTTTATAAACCACTTTCCCGAATAATGAGCTGAAGTCGATAGGAAGTGATTCGTCGAACGAGGGCCATAATGAGTCCCACATCATTGACACGAAACAACAAATATCTCGAGATGTTAGGAGTGATTCAAGATTGTAATATAGGAGGTCAGATAAGTAATGGATGTTTGACAAGAAGGACTTATCTTGAACATATTGGCAACACGACTCTGGAGTGTGGCAAAATTTGACTCAAATAGGATCAGAGATCATGATGAAAAAATTAGTGATCGAATAGGTAAACGGTAAAATGAGGAAAAGTAATGTTGTAAAATTAAACCGTTGTCACACCGCCACCACATGTCGTCCACCTACCCAGTGCTATCCCTCAAATCAATGAGTGACATGTGTCAACCCGTTGAATATAAATCCTTGTTTCTCCTGCATAATCCGTTTGACCGTTTTTTTTACTCCACAAGCTATTACCAGTCGGGAGCTAGTGCAAACATTCGTCTAAATCATTCATCATTCCAGATTATCCCCAACGTCATTTTTGGCCACTAGATACTTAGTCGGCTCTTTGTTAGGGCCACCTCTAGCCCACAAGCCCGAGAGGTCAGGGCCACCTCTAGCCCTGAACCTCTCATGGACGCTTAAGCCCAAATATGCGACCCTAATTATCCTTTTCATGTGGTGACAGAGCATCATTACCTAATGGGATACAAATGGAGGGGAGAAGAACTATTTAGGGTAGTTGACTCAGGTTTATATTACCAGATTACCCCTTCCGTCCACCATTTTCCTAAATTCGTCTCCTTGCTCTCTAATGCCTACATTTAACAAAAGGGGTTTTTTGTCTCCTCTCAGGGGAAAAAAAATATTGGAAACTATCCCCAGCTCATCCGCAAAGCTCTGTGCTATCCTTCTTCCTTTGACGATCAAGAGTACACCAAGGTAAACCTAATTTTATGTTTCATGAACCTTCTTGTGGAAAAATGAAAATATCTCCTCTAGATGATTATAGTTTCAAAGCTCCCAGCCTTGCCTCCCACTAAAAATTTTCCTCTATCCCTGTTCATCAACCCCTTTACACCTATCCTCTTAATCATCTCAGGTATGTTCGGGGAGGATGATGGCGATCGGGTCAACATTCGTTTGTAGGGGTTTTTGACCAGATGATGCAATTAGATACCCTTCTTGGCATTCCCTCATTCTTAGCCTCCACCATAAAATCCCAATTTTAGCACCTTCCAACTTCAAGTTGTTTTAGGTATTATTCATTGTTGTTTTATTTATTCTTGTTCACGCATGTAGATAAATTTGAAGGTGTAGGCTTGGATAAATTCTCTCAGAGAGGGAAACAACCCAAATCTGTGTTTTACTCGACCACCTTTGTTATTCATAATTATGGAGGCAGGGGTTATTCAAAATTTATATCAAAATTCATGTCCAGAGCCTATGAAATTATACATGGGACACCCCCACCTAGGATTTTTCCTAAACAGAATGAGTTTCTCCAATTCAGTGAGGAAGACTGTGTAGGAGATTGGTATATGTTTGAGGATCACACTGAAGTCTGAGTTTATGGATGTGAGCTTCCTACTTCTCACTTTCCAATATTCATGCATATGATAATTTTTTCTCTTGATTTTATAAGGCAATCCCTAAGTACAGATCAAGCACATTTTGTGCCAGCAAAGAAAGGCTATATTTTAAAACTCTAGAATATAGTAGATCCTTTCACAATCAATTCACAACATGCCTTCCCTCTTATTAAGGATTTGCTCGAGAAAATGAACTTTCAGCAAGGGGATGTATGGCATCATGACCCTAAATGGATTATTGCAGAAAGAAGAAGAAATATCAAAGCCTCAACCTATGAACATGAGCCCAGACCTAATGTTGAGTGGAAAGCTAACTCTGACTCATGGCCTTTGGATACAAAGATGGATACCTTGTCCTCAACTAAAGACAAACAACCAAAAAGGGTCAGTGCTAAGGAGGATGTCAAAGAAGAAGAGGGAGAGGGACACATCAACAAGAAACAAAGAAAACAATAACTTGAAGGAAATTTTCCTGAACAAGCAGATGAAGTGGTTCCTCTATTGGTAGATCGATGGTCAAATTGACCTGGTTTTAAAATCACTCTGGAGGGTCCCCCCTCGCCCACAACATCTAGAGAGGGTCCATTAGGAGAAGGTCCTTCAGACATAGGAACAGGTAGTAGAGTAGGTTGGCCCTTAGGGGAAGAAATCAGGGAAAGGAACTGAGCAGAAAGGGAGAAATTGAAAGCAAACTTTACTCTACATATTGACAAGAATCACACCAGGATTTTAGCCACCTTCGATGTGGAAAAATACAAATTGGATTTTTCTGTGCAACATCATTCCTCTCACCCCTTGACCCAGGGATCATGTTATCGGTAGCAGGAATTGATTCTTGATATTTCATCTATTCCTCTGCTGGATAAGTAGAACCTTCACTTAGAAGTAGGACAGATGCTATGTAATTAAGTTAGAAGGTATATCCTAACCATAGATAAAGATCAAAACACATTGGAGAAGACTATGTAAATGCTAAAGCGAGAAAGGGAAAATTCTAAGGCCCTTGCATTACGAGTTGATGAATACAAGAAATTGATCACAGGAAAGGAGAAGCCTACTAAAGGGTGGTCTGCTACGGAGGCTCTACTCAAAAGATTGGAATAGGAAATTCAAGAATCGTGATGAAGATTAAAGATACTAGGTTCAAAACATGTTCAAACCGTAGAGTTTGCTCACGTGGAAGAAGATAATTCATGTCCATGAAGTTGATCTAGATTAGCAACGAGTCAATAGAGTTGAAAAGATGGTTGGAAAATTTGTAGAAATAACAGGATATTCATGTATGTTTCGTGTCGGTACCCATAATACTGAAACATAATATAAGAACTGCAACTAAGTAAACAATAAATCTAAGGACAGCATCAGAATATATAGAGAAGCTAATCGATTTTATTATATGGAGAGGATTCAGTTACACAATGTACAAGATGAGTGGATCTAGCCAAAGAGATGGCCTAGAATCACACTACAATGATGCTACAACTAGCATTGTATAACTAGTGAGCTTACAGGAAGCAATACTGCATTGTCCCTTCTACTGCTGATATACATGAAACCACTGCAAAAGGAAATGCATATCTAGGGAGCTCAGGAGCTGTGATGATACCAAGATTCAAGATCTGGCCAATGTGATGGGAACCCAAGATAACCCAGAAAGGATTTTCCATATCTACAACTTTGGAAAATCACCCTCCTAGGGTTTGATCCTTTGACTGTTGGGTTATATAGATCTGAAGCTAGATATGGTCCAAATATGGCTCCAATATCTTCTACAAACAGATCTGAGCTTTGAGGGTTGATCCCTCCTTTAGATCTACAAGCTAGGGGCTTAAGATCTTGTCTCCTCTTCTTCCTCCTTTAGATTGCAGCAACTGAATATGAAGCTACTATATAAAATGTGTTGTACAGGAGGGAGAGGCTATATTCATGCTGAAATATGCTAAAATATACTCCATACTAATGTAAATTGGAATGGCAAGGTGAGGGGATGATCCCTCACACGATTACTACTAAAATACTAGTAACTTCCTTCCTCCTTTGGGTCTGCAATGATGGATTGTGCAATCCTTGATGGGACTGCTGCTTCTAGGAGGTCAATAATGTTTGGCCTGACGCCAGATCTGAAATGAATCCTGGGAATGTTTATCTTCAAGCCCAAGGTGATAGGAATGATCCTACACCGGTTCTCTAGTTGAAATACTGAAGACAACCTCCACCTATGAACTAATCTTCAAAAATTGCGTAATTCCTGAAGGTAGATGTTCTGCAGATGATGGAAAAGATATGTGTCACCAATGCCTGATGTAGAATGAACGAAAACCCTCTTCCAAGAGCTACTTAATGAAAAAGGAGGGATTCCTGACCAGGAACACCCTATGCTAAAAATCACTTGCAATCTTAGCTAAACAGCCAAAGAAAGCATGGAATGTCACATGACAATTCCAGATCTAAAAAGACCTCAAAATATATAATCAATAGCCTTCCTTCATTGTTGTCTTCATTTCCTTTATATATTTTATGAGCCCTCCCATGCCTTGGCCCTCCTCTAAACTTCATTGTGCATGTGGACATGATCCTCCATGTTTGACTGCGCTATCTCTCCAAGTCCTCCATCATGTCTAGATGCAATGTACACCCTCTCCATCGTGTGTGAATTAATTGCACCACTTCCTCCATCACTTCATCATGAATTCTCTATGATCTTTCATTAGATGCTTCCCATAATATTAGTTGACTACTTCAACCTCCATGATCTATCTCATTAATGAGACATGATCTCCAATTCCATTCACATTAGTAGTTTCTCCACTACCTCATTATGTAGATCTAGACTTAATTAATCCACATTCACACATAAAAAGTGGATATTTATTCATCTTGAGGATTATGGGTCCCTCCACCCTTTTATTTACTTAATTCATTAAGAAAATTAAGAACTTTAATGTTCCAAATATCATGTGAAAATTTGGGAATATTACAGTCCTCCCTGGAAAAATGTTGCTTGACCTCAAGCGATTGCAAAAGTATATGCAAAAGGACATCCATTTCCCTCCAAATGGCATCCACATAAGGAAGGCCTCCTCCATTTTCTGCAATGTGTCATGCATGTTTGGTTCCAAAGTTGTCTCTCAAGAATGTATAGAATGACCTCCAACTGTATGGTTAGATATCCTCCAAGTTCCACCATGAAGTACCAAGTGACAACCATATGATGTCCAACATCATCATCAACACATGAGATACATAAAATAAAGTGGTTCTTCCCACAAAGGAAAAACTCCATCTCATAATACATCTCTTCATCCCATCTTTCATGAAGTACATTGAGAATTAACATATCCTCATCTCTAGCCCTGTTGGCCTTGTTGGTTCCAATCACCATTCCAACATTATGCAAAAGAAGAATTAGAGATATATGGGGAGACCAAAGTGTCAAACCATATCCTCCCAATAGTAACCACCAGAGTAGGGCCTCTTGCTGTCATCCTCCATCTCCTCCATGTAAGATGGACAAGCCAAACTCCCCCAAAAGCAACCAAAGCAACAAGAGATATTGCTCCCTCTTCACATCATCATGTGAATCATGGAGTAACAACAACATGTTGAAGGACATATAGAATGTCATACCAGCCTAATACAAGAAAACTCCATTATCATACATCATGAGAATACGATGCCATATTACCTGTTGATCATATGGTTAACATTCACTGTTGTTCCCAGTTCTGAAACCTCTCTGTTTGTGAAGAAGAATGCCGAAAAGGCCTTTCCCTCTTATTTCATCCCCACATAACCTCTGTTTCTTCACCTTTTTCCCCTCTCTTATTTCCTCATTAACCCCTTAAAATCACCCAAATCCCATTTTAAACCTTTCAAATACCTTTGTTTGACTTAAAATCACTTCATTCCCCTTACCATTACCCCTTGTTGGCCTCAAAATGCATTAAAAACGGGCCAAAAACCCACTTTCCACCTTATGACAGGCTAAGCCCCTTTTAGGCCAGCCCCTTAACCACTTCCCCATATGCCCGGGCGCCAAGACCAGGTGCTAGCCCGCAAGGCACTTATCGCAATCAGAGAGATGGAGGAAAGCGCATTTCTTTGTTAACTCAAATGTCTCTGATGTGATAGTGTAATGTTCTGTGGAGCGTGGGTGCAATACCCACCGTCAATCTATACAGATCCGATGATCCACGCTAGTTCTACATCGCGCCCATCGCTTCTCCCCTTTCCCCCCTCCGATCACATATCAACCGTCGATCTGTTCTCAGATCTGACAGCCCAGCGCTAATCGCATCATGACCCCATCGCCAATCGGAGATTTCATAAAGCACCTTTTTTGTGTTACGCTGATTGTCGATCCCCGATTCCATCCCCGCCATTCGTTCCCTCAGATCCGACAGCCCTAATTTCTCCCGCTCAGCGTCTATACCTCCATCTCTCCCCCCACCAATTTATTCTCTGCCGTTGATCCCCTTCATGATCCAACGGTTGGCGTTGAATCACTCCATCGCAAATTGGAAGTTCTTAAATGTGTCACCCCCCGTGCCCCTGATTGCGATCCTCTGATTCGATCTTAGCCGTCCATCACCTCAGATCCGACGGCTAGGATCTAATCACACCCTACTTTTTTTCCTTTCATCGGGCCTTCCCAAGACTTCCTCCTTCAATCACCACCATTGATCTCCTCCTGAGATCCAATGGTCTACCGTTAATCACCCTCCGCCTTAGCCAGGTCCCACCATTCAAGTCCATTTCGTAACGTTTTCCATTTCATGTCCATTCATTTCTTTGTATCTTGCTAAAGTCCAAACCTTCCCGATTTACATTAAAATATTATTCATTCCGCCCGACCTTAGAAATTTAATGTTTTATATTAAAGTCTATTTCATTTCTCCACCAAACTTCCATTTGCAGCGTTTTCGACCATTTCTGCAATTCTTTCACAGTTTCTACTGTTCCGCCACTGTTCCTCCAAGCCTCCATAGCAAATCTTTCGCCATCTCCCCTGGATTTTTATAACAATTTTATTGCATTTTTGCAGGGATTACAGAGTGGAAAATTCACTCAGCCTTCATAGTCATAGCCACTGTGATTCAATACACAGAGATAATCTTTCATCAACGGCAAAGTGTATCAATAGCAAAGAGGATTAAAGGGGTTTAAGCCTGGTATTGAAAAATTAACGCCTAACCCCGCGTTCAAAGGAAGAAAGCGTAGTTTGAAGACCAAATGTACATGAAACAATTCATATTTTTGTTTAATGTCATCAGAGCACCGTTTCTCCAAAAAGGACACCTTCCTACAGAAGTCTACACGCCTCCTCGAGCCCAAAAACAGTTAATTACGCTGACAGAAGCCTCTTAAAGACTGGCAGAACCAGCAGTTATGGAGTATGGAGACTCGTAGAACTGATATCCATGCCATTAATTCCAGAAGGCAGAACAGAGGGCTTTACAGCCAGAAAGGACTCCAAAGAAACATCAGAGGTTAGATGTCGACCTAACAAAGACCCCTCAGCCATACTATGAAATAAATACAGCAATGCAGTGCCATTAAGCAATATGGGTGTGAACGCTTCCTCCATGTTGTCTTAATGAATCAATTTAATGTACATTGTCCACTCCTGTTACTAGTTTTTCTCCTATAAGAACCCCCAAGAACAGATTGTATAGGGTTCTAGATTTTCAGAAAAATATGCTGTGAGAGAATTTTGTATGCATTTTGTTGAACTTTTATATGAATGCAAAGAGCCCGTTGGGTTTCAGTGATGAGGAGTTCCATCTTTAATGAGGATTCTGGTCTTTGTGCTTCACAGTCCATAACTCTCCCCTATATGTGATAGTTTAATTGTTCATCTCATTTTCATCCATTTCTCTGGTATCATGTTCTGGAATGTGAGTGGCTCACTGGTTTCTGGTATGAATTTATCCTAATTGATACTCATGCTCAAATCTATCAAGCGCTTTAAATATCATGGCTCAGGCGTGATATATTGTTTCATTTTCCACTTCAACCATACTTCTGCTATACTAGCTACTATGGGATGTTATTCTTAAAATGCTATTTTCATGTATGGATTCTTAATTTTGTAATCCCATTACATGTTGATATTTGTTTCTAGATATCATCTCAATGATAGTTAGTATTATCTCAATCTTTCACACGCAGTAAACACCTTCTGATTATTTATCTCTGTGAGGTATTTTAGAACCCAGCCCTCTTTATAGTAAGTTGCCTTTGAATTGTCCAATGCATTTTTATTAGGGTTTCACACCTTGCCTCTGCATTATTGCTCTCCTTGTGTCAAGTTTCTGAAAGTTTTGGTCCCCTTCAAATTAACCTTCCTATTTATAAGAGACAGCATGAGAGCCTTCTTTTTGATAACTTCCCATATTATATTATATGTTTCTTGTTGTATAAGATGTCCTAGGCACTGGTCTTTCACAACTCAAGGTTGTCTCTAAGGTCAACAACATCTTTTTGGCGCAGTTGCCGAGGAAGCGAAGTTGAGAAAAGCTAAATCTTTGGGCCTCAACAAAACCTTATTCACTCTTCAAATAGGTGAGCATGGAGAGTTGAGAGTTGTAGATCCCTCACCTTTGTGACTCCACATTCATTTATCAAATAAATTTACTTGTAGTTCTGGCTCCTCGTAAGCCACACCTGAGGTCAGATACGTCTCAGCCAAAGATACCTTCTGTGTCTAACCCAGAGAAGATCCTACATAGAAGGAGTTGAAGGGAAAGACAATCAGTCCATACTGAGATTCCTGAATTCCCTCTAGAATACTTTTCATCCTCCTCCTCTCAAGTTTCCCAAGTGCAAGGCCCCGACTCCACTGTAGGAGATACTGGTTATTACTCAGACAGTCCACCTCTGGAAAACATCCAAATCAAAGACAAAGAAGAACTCCTTGAGCAGACTAAAATCAAGGAGCCTTCTCTTGAAAAAGAGGAAGAAAAAGAATGTACCCCTACTCAAGAATTTAGTAATCTTTTCATAGAGCTCAGCCCACCAGATCGAAACATCTTAGAGCTCCAAGAGGACAGCATTGCCATATATGATGAGTCCTCTAGTTTAGAAAACGAATAATATGAAGGAGATTCCCTTCCTCAAGAGAGTCATGTTCTTGATCCAGTGGAGGGGGAAGCAATCCTGGTTGAAACCAGCCTGCCAAATCTTTACAACCAGGTATCATTTCATGATCCTTATGTTCATTTCTTGCAAACATTTGAAGAAGGATCAAAGGTCTTGTTGAGAAGCATGTTTCAAATAGAAAGAAGATTTTTCAAAGCTTCTGTTGAAGAACAAGAGGAGTGGGAGTAGCCCTGCCTATCTAGCCTGCTCAAGTAGTTGAGAAAAAAAGACCAGTCTTGGGATCACTTGATGGACTGGTTACATTGGACGACAATGTTTGTAAGCTAGACTTGTAAATATGTCAAGTTAGGGTAGTGTAGAAATTTGAATAATTTTCTGAGTTATTCACCGAGATTATCCTGATTACACACTATTTAAGCTTCATGCATAATACATAACCTCTTCTACAATTGATCATCAATATGCGGAAATAGAAAGCAGTCGCATGCGCTCATTAAAAAATAATCAAGCACACATATCAACACAGGATGTAATGGGGAAAGCAATAGTTGAAAACCACCAACTATCTGTATAGTATAATGATAGAGAACATGTAACAATACATAGTACAATACTCCTCACAAGTACTCAGTACTATCTCCAAAAAGTTACACACAAACTAACTGAGATTTGAACAAGTCATGGGTTCAAATCTTCTCCACAAGTCTGCCTGCCTCTACTGCGCAATCCAAGCGAGTAATGAATGAGATCCAAGTTTGAATCCCACTATCTCCAACTGTGCAATCCTCATTGGCAATCTCCATCAATTGGTGTGCAAATCTCATGCACAATCATGGTCACAACTGATAGTCACACTCACCCTTTCACCCACCTCTAACACTGGTCTCCACTGAAATGTCCATTCATTGCAGTTAACTGATGTGTTCATTAGTTGATTTATGAGTTAATAATTAGTGAATTAATTAATAATTAATTCAAACCACTCATCACTAGTGTATTTTTTAGTTAGACTAAACACAACTAGTTCAACTAAGTTAAACAGAACAAAACTCCACCAACTGTCTCATCAACTCCACCAAACTCTGCCACATGAGTTCTAACTGAAGTCAGCCATGCAATAGTTCAACTAACCCTTAGGAAAAGCGTATTTCCTTCTTTCAGCTGCATGTGCCACATCCAAGCATCAAACTAAAGTGCTCCAAGAGGATAAGATAATGTTTATAGTCTAAATATTATTAAGGGTTAATAATATTTGACTATTCTATTTTTGGCCCGGCAGCCTAAAAATAGAAACCGCCCAATATCTAAAAATAGAGGTCCATCTATTTTTACCAACTCAACCAATCATCCACAAATAGCATCCTGCAACTCATAGACTATGATCCCTATGTCTAAAAATAGACATAGTCTAAAAAATAGACTTTGCGCCAGAAATAGCCTGCGGGCCCACTTAGTGAAGACGACTTCATTTCACTAAGCTCCATCATCTTGTTGCATTTTCAACACTCCCTCTCAACAAGATATGGATTATCTGCAACCCCTATCCTGCCTCTGTGGTATTCGAATTTGCTCCTGGTGAGCGCCTTCGTCAAGATATCAGCATCCTGATCCTCCGTGGGAATGTATGAAAGTAACATGATTCTCCACTGCACACAATCTCTGATATGATGGTACCTGATGTCGATGTGTTTGGATCTATCATGAAATACTGGATTAGCTGAGAGTTTAATGCAACTATGGTTATCACAATAAATCACAGTAGGCTCCAAGTGTGACCTGAATAACCCGACCAGGATCTTCCTCATCCATATGGCCTCGCATGCAGCCAAGCTTGCTGCCATATACTCAGCCTCTGCTGAACTGAGTGCCACGGATCTCTGCTTCCTGTTGTACCAAGAAACTGTTGTCGACCCGATACTGAAGATCCCTCTAGATGTGCTCTTTCTGTTCGTTGGGCTCCCTACCCAATCTGCATCCGTGAAGCCACATAGCTTCACCTCATCCTCCTGTCTGTACCACAAACCATATCCCGATGTGCCTCTAAGATAATGCAATACATGCTTGCCTGCCTTCCAGAAGAGCTTGGTAGGCTTAACCATAGCTTGTGACAGCTGGTTAACATCATAGCATATATCGGGTCGTGTATTGACCAGATACATAAGCGACCCCACCAACTGTCGATAAACAGTGGCATCCACTACCTCCGCTGAAGTAGCATCCTCCTTCCTCCATCCACCAGGAAGAGGAGTATCAACAGGCTTGCAGCCATGCATGTTGAACTTATCCAGTATCTCCTGGGCATACTTACCCTGAGAAACAAACAGTCCATCACTGCGCTGCCAAATTTCCAATCCCAGGAAATAATGAAGGAGGCCCAAGTCCTTCATCTCAAACTCCTTTGCAAGATCAGCCTTGCATGAGTGTATCAACAACTCATCATCTATCAAAATCAAATCATCTACATAAAGTACAATGATCAAAAACTTACCCTCCACCACAATCTGGTATAGGTTAGGATCCGCCTCACTCTTGGAGAATCCAAGTTCGGTGAAATAATTGTCTATCCGTGTGTACCAAGCACGAGGTGCTTGTTTCAACCCATACAACGCTCTTTTGAGCCTGCACACATGCGACTCGCTGCTGAAGATCTCGAAACCTTCGGGTTGCTCTATGTACACCTCCTCCTCAATGACTCCGTTGAGGAACGCAGTCTTCACATCCATTTGATGGATGTGCCACCCCATCTGCGCTGAGAGAGCTAGGATCGTCCGTATGGAAGAGTACCTTGCGACAGGTGCAAAGGTCTCCTCATAATCGATCCCCTTGATCTGCGAGAAGCCTCGGGCAACAAATCTTGCCTTGTACTTCTCCACACTCCCGTCAGCCGCCTGCTTCACTTTGTAGATCCATCTCGAACCCACCACTGATTTCCCCTTCGGTCTTGGGACAATCTCCCATGCACTGTTTCTGACAATCGAATCATACTCTTCCACCATGGCATCTACCCATGCGGGGTCCTCCACAGCTTCCTCGAAAGAGGATGGCTCTGTCACGACACATTTGCTCACAAGAGCCATGTATCCAGTGTACCGGTCCGGTGACTGTCTCTGTCTGCGTTGTGCTATAGGTGGTCCTACAACCTTCTCTGCATCTTGAGCCAGTCGCTCAGCTTCTGTAGTGCGCTTGCGCCCTCTGATGGTTGGCGCTGCATGAGTGGTCTCTTCCACTCCATGAACTTCCTCTTATGGCTGATCCACATCCTGAAGCTCATCCTTAGGAACTAATAGCTCCTCATCTGCATGCAAGTGTGGCTCCCTCTCAAGCGAACACTTCATGGCTTTCTCCTCCTGAAATTTGATATCCCGTCGCACAACATTCTTGCGACTATCTGGAAAATACACACGATAGTTGTGGGGTGTATCAGTGTACCCCACAAATATCCCAACCTCTGCGGTTGGATCCATCTTCTTCCTAGCATCCTTCGTCACATGCAAGTAGACAGGTGAACCAAAAATCCTCAAATGGGAAATATCGGGCCTCTTACCAGAAAACGCCTCCTTGGGTGTACTCATGCCAAGTATACTTTGAGGACAACGGTTCTGCACATATACTGCAGTATTGCATGCCTCAGCCCACAAGTGTATGGGAAGGCCCTGATCATGCAACATCGCCGGTGTAGCGTTCTGTTCTTCCGCTTGTTCTTCCGCTCGGCAACCCCATTACGCGTGGGTTGCGGGGTGCAATGGCTCTCAAGATCCATGCCTTGCTATAAAAGTCCTTGAATTCGCCAGAGATGAATTCACCACCATTGTCGCTCTTAAGAGCCTTCACCTGCTTCCCCGATTCTTTCTCAACCAGTGCCTTGAACTCACAGAACTTTGAGTATGTCTCGCTCTTCTTCTGCATGAAGAAGATCCAGCACTTACGAGAAAAATCATCAACAAAGATCACATAGTACTTGTTCTTTGCTGTCGAAGCTACTGAGAAAGGACCACACACGTCTGTGTGAACTCTCTCAAGGATCGTCGTGGCGTGACTATCCTTCTCGTGAAAGGTGGCTTTCACAAAATTTCCCAAAGTACACCCCTTGCACTGATCTGACTGCGCAAGGGTTCCCTTAGGAAGCCCAGTAGAAATCTGCTGCAGTATCTTCAAAGCGCCATGGTGAAGGTGGCCCAATCTCCCGGTGCCACGGCTCGTTTATTTCCCCGACTCCACAACTCCTTTTGCTTGCATGCCATTGCTGCCTTGTCTAACACAGGCGGTAAAGGTTTCTGGCTTCGAACCCCTATCTTCGGGTCTCTCCAGTAGTCTTCTTGCGCAAAGAAGGCTTTTCCCTCGGCGAAGACAACATCATACCCCTTTCTTCTAACATTGCCATGAGAGATCGATTCTTCTTCAATCACGGAACATGCATCACTTCCTTCGATACAAAGGGTTTACCGAATCCCTCTCAAAGGAAATGGTACCGACATTGGTCGCACTGTATCTACCATCATCGCCCATCTCGATGTGCACTCCAAGATCTTTCTCATCCGGATCTGAAAACAAATCCCGATCTCCAGTCATGTGAAAAGACGCACCACTGTCCAAGAACCATACTGATCCCATCACACTTGAGACCAAGCATGCGATCAGCGAAAAATCCAGCTCAAACTGCGAGGCTAAGGCCTCTCCCGCTACAGATCCAGCAGCTTGCTTATTTTTCTTCTTTTGCGAACAATTTGTGGCATAATGTCTATGTTGGTGACAGTGAAAACACTTCACCTTAGACATGTCCTGCTTCTTGCCTTTCGCACCGGAATGAGAAGCTTTCTTGCTCTTCCCCTTCTTTGCTTTGGCAGCCAAAGCGCAATTTTCTTCATCGGATGCCTTTGATGAAGATCCGTCTCTGGTATTCCGCCTTATCTCCTCTTGCACAAGATCCGACCAAAGTCGCTCCCATCCTGGCAATTTCTCCCGACCATTGACAGAATCCTGATAGGCATGCCAACTCTTCGAAAGACCAAGGAGAGCCAAGCTCACCAGTTCCTCATCATCGACAGTCACCCCCACACTTCCCAGCTCATCCCTGCATTGGATGAACTTCGTGAGGTACTTGGGCATACTGTCGCCTTTCTCCATCTTTATGTGTCTGATTTTATCCTTGAGCGCCAACTTCCTCTGGTCGCTCTTGCTTTGGAATAAATCTGTCAACGCTTTCCACATCAAGTATGGAGAAGCTTTTCCATGCATGTTGGATACAATGTGATCCTTCACGCCCTCCAACAGAATTCTTCGACATTTCGCCATCTTCTTTTGCCAAGCCTCAACTTGAGCAGCATCAGTAGGCTTTGGGATCTCAGCTTCTATGAACTCCTTCAGCCTGTTATCATCTAATACCGCCTCCATCCAGTCCTTCCATGCAACATAATTCGAACTGCCCTCAAGGGCATATTCCAGTCGCAATCCGTTGAAAGACATTTCAACTTTGGCACCAAGAAAACTACTGCAAATTCGAATTCCAAATTCTGCTGCAAATTTGAATTCCAAGCTCAAAACTCAGCTGCTTCTGGATCTGTGAGAAAAAATTATTTCTAGCACAGAGATCGACTGTAAGGGAATTTACTGGATATATCACCTTTCAAAGAAAGGATGGATCCAGAGGCTACCTGGCCCGTTACAGAGTCTGTCTACCGAAAATAATTGTAATCACTGTAATAGATCCGATGATCAATTCTGCTCTGATACCATGTAGAAATTTGAATAATTTGCTGAGTTATTCACCGATATTATCATGATTACACACTATTTAAGCTTCATGCATAATACATAACCTCTTCTACAATTGATCATCAATATGCGGAAATAGAAAGCAGTCGCATGCGCTCATTAAAACATAATCAAGCACACATATCAACACAGGATGTAATGGGGAAAGAAATAGCTGAAAACCCCCAACTATCTGTATAGTATAATGATAGAGAACATGTAACAATACATAGTAAAATACTCCTCACAAGTACTCAGTACTATCTCCAAAAAGTTACACACAAACTAACTGAGATTTGAACAAGTCATGGGTTCAAATCTTCTCCACAAGTCTGCCTGCCTCTATTGCGCAATCCAAGTGAGTAATGAATGAGATCCAAGTTCGAATCCCACTAGCTCCAACTGCGCAATCCTCATTGGCAATCTCCATCAATTGGTGTGCAAATCTCATGCACAATCATGGTCACAACTGATAGTCACACTCACCCTTTCACCCACCTCTAACACTGGTCTCCACTGAACTGTCCATGCATTGCAGTTAACTGATGTGTTCTTTAGTTGATTTCTGAGTTAATAATTAGTGAATTAATTAATAATTAATTCACACCACTCATCACTAGTTTATTTTTCAGTTAGACTAAATACAACTAGTTCAACTAAGTTAAACAAAACACAACTCCACCAATTGTCTCATCAACTCCACCAAACTCTGCCACATGAGTTCTAACTGAAGTCAACCATGCAATAGCTCAACTAACCCTTAGGAAAAGCGTATTTCCTTCTGTCAGCTGCATGTGCCACATCGAAGCATCAAACTGAAGTGCTCCAAGAGGATAAGATAATGTTTATAGTCTAAATATTATTAAGGGTTAATAATATTTGACTGTTCTATTTTTAGCCCGGCAGTCTAAAAATAGAAACCGCCCAATGTCTAAAAATAGAGGTCCATATATTTTTACCAACTCAACCAATCGTCCACAAATAGCATCCTGTAACTCATAGACCATGATCCCTATGTCTAAAAATAGACATAGTCTAAAAAATAGACTTTGCGCCAGAAATAGCCTGCGAGCCCACTTAGTGAAGGCAACTTCATTTCACTAAGCTCCATCATCTTGTTGCATTTTCAACAAGTAGGGTAGGTAGGAAAGCTCAATAAATCTTAGCCTGTGAGCATGTAGTCAGTTTTTTTAATTTCTGCAAAGCCCAGCAAGCCAGACAGTCTAATCCTGGCTTGACTGTTTTTCAATTTCTATCTTAGAAGGTAGAGAAGAAACCTGCTAGACAGTTTAATCCTAGCAGATAGTAGTTTAGGTAGAGAAACTATGAGGCCAACAGTCTAATCTAGTCTCATGGAATAATAAGGGTAGAAGTAGAATAGGTTTATTTTCCTGTTTGTAAAAAAATTGATGATGTAAAGGGTCTATAAGTCCAAATGCACCCAAAAGATTAACAGGTGGTTTGCAAAGTTCTCGACACGCCCAAGGATGAACGTGTCATCCCCAGGTGGAGCCAATGTTGATCATATGGTTAACATTCACTGTTGTTCCCAGTTTTGAAACCTCTCTGTTTGTGAAGAAGAATGCCGAAAAGGCCTTTCCCTCTTATTTCATCCCCACTTAACCTCTGTTTCTTCACCTTTTTCCCCTCTCTTATTTCCTCATTAACCCCTTAAAATCACCCAAATCACATTTTAAACCTTTCAAATACCTTTTTTTGACTTAAAATCCCTTCATTCCCCTTACTGTTACCCCTTGTTGGCCTCAAAATGCATTAAAAACAGGCCAAAAACCCACTTTCCACCTTATGAAAGGCTAAGCCCCTTTTAGGCCAGCCCCTTAACCACTTCCCCATATGCCCGGGCACCAAGACCAGGTGCTAGCCTGCAAGGCGCTTATCACAATCAGAGAGATAAATGGAAGCGCATTTCTTTGTTAACTCAAATATCTCCGATGTGATAGTGTAATGTTCTATGGAGCGCGAGTGCAATACCCACCGTCGATCTATACAGATCTGACGGTCCGCGCTAGTTCTACATCACGCCCATCGCTTCTCCCCTTTCCCCCCTCTGATCACATATCAACCGTCAATCTGTTCTCAGATCTGACGGCCCAGCGCTAATCGCATCGCAACCCCATCACCAATCGGAGATTTCGTAAAGCGCCTTTTTTGTGTTACGTCGATTTCCGATCCCCGATTCCATCCCCGCCATTCATTCCCTCAGATCCGACAGCCCTCATTTCTCCCGCTTAGCGTCTATACCTCCATCTCTCCCCCCGCCGATTTAATCTCCACCATTGATCCCCTTCGTGATCCAACGGTTGGCGTTGAATCGCTCCATCGCCAATTGGAAGTTCTTAAATGTGTCACCCCCCGTGCCCCGATTGCAATCCTCCAATTCAATCTTAGCCGTCCATCACCTCAAATCTGACGACTGGGATCTAATCGTGCCCTACTTGTTTTCCTTTCATCGCGCCTTCCCAAGACTTCCTCCTTAAATCACCACCGTTGATCTCCTCCTGAGATCCAACAGTCTACCATTAATCACCCTCTGCCTTAGTTGGGTCCCACCATTCAAGTACATTTCGTAACGTTTTCCATTTCATGTCCATTCATTTCTTTGTATCTCGCCGAAGTCAAAATCTTCCTGATTTACATTAAAATATTATTCATTCTGCCCAACCTTAGAGCTTTAATGTTTTATATTAAAGTCTATTTCATTTCTCCACCAAACTTCCATTTGCAGTGTTTTCAACCATTTCTGCCATTCTTTCACAGTTTCTACAGTTCCACCACTGTTCCTCCAGGCCTCCACATCAAATCTTCCGCCATCTCCCCTAGATTTTTATAATAGGTTTATTGCATTTGTGCATGGATTACAGAGTGGAAAATTCACTCAGCCTTCACAGTCATAGCCACTGTGATTCAATGCACAGAGATAATCTTTTAGCAGCAGCAAATTGTATCAGTAGCAAAGATGATTAAAGGGGTTTAAGCCTGGTATTGAAAAATTAACTCCTAACCCCGTGTTCAAAGGAAGAATGTGCAGTTTGAAGACCAAATGTACATGAAACAAGTCATATATGTGTTTAATGTCAGTAGAGCACCGTTTCTCCAAAAAGGACACCTTCCTACAGAAGTCTACACGCCTCCTCGAGCCCAAAAATAGTTAATTACGCTGACAGAAGCCTCTTAAAGACTGGCAGAACCAGCAGTTATGGAGTATGGAGACCCGCAGACCTGATATGCATGCCATTAATTCTAGAAGGAAGAAAAGAGGGCTTTATAGCCAGAAAGGACTCCAAAGAAACATCAGAGGTCAGATATCGACCTGACAAAGACCCCTCAGCCATACTATGAAATAAATACAGAAATGCAGTGCCATTAAGCAATATGGGTGTGGACGCTTCCTCCATGCTGTCTTAATGAATCAATTTAATGTACATTGTCCACCCCTGTTACTGGTTTTTCTCCTATAAGAACCCCCGAGAACAGATTGTATAGGGTTCCAGATTTTTAGAAAAATATGTTGTGAGAGAATTTTGTATGCATTTTGTTGAAGTTTTATATGAATGAAAAGAGCCCATTGGGTTTCAGTGATGAGGAGTTCCATCTTTAACGAGGATTCTAGTCTTTGTGCTTCACATTCCGTAACTCTCCCCTATATGTGATAGTTTAATTTTTCATCTCGTTTTCATCCATTTCTCTGGTATCATGTTCTGGAATGCGAGTGGCTCACTGGTTTTTGGTATGAACTTATCCTAATTGATACTCATGCTTGAAACTGTCAAGCGCTTTAAATATGGCTCAGGCATGATATATTATTTCATTTTCCACTTCAACCATACTTTTTCTATACTAGCTACTATGGGATGTTATTCTTAAAATGCTATTTTCATGTATGGATTCTTAATTTTGTAATCCCATTACATGTTGATATTTGTTTATGGATATCATCTCAATGATAGTTAGTATTATCTCAATCTTTCATACGCAGTAAACACCTTCTGATTATTTATCTCTGTGAGGTATTTTAGAACCCAGCCCTCTTTACAGTAATCTTCCTTTGAATTGTCTGATGCATTTGTATTAGGGTTTCACACCTTGCCTCTGTAGTATTTTTGTGCCTGTGTCAAGTTTCTGAAAGTTTTGGTCCCATTCAAATTAACCTTCATGTTTATAAGAGACAGCATGAGATCCTTCTTTTTGATAACTTCCCATATTATATTATATGCTCCTTGCTGTATAAGATGTCCTAGGCACTGGTATTTCACAACTCAAGGCTGTCTCTAGGGTCGACAACATTACCAACAATATAAAACACATAAACATGGGAGATATCATGTGATGGCCAAACTCTCTTAAGGACTTCAAAGATGAACATGCCTTCTTTTGTTGTAAATTATCATTGATAGACAAGGCATGAGACAAGAAAATATGAACCTTCGGGTAGTAACCATACTCACCCAAGAGCAGCTAGCGCAGCCATGCCTCCTTCTTCATTACATGAGTGTTTTTCAAGGCATGGATCAAAGTAATAGCAGCCTTTGGTTAGTAACCAAACTCACCAAGAGAAACCAACATAACCAAGATTTTTGCTGGCCCATTTCATATATTTGCAAGTGGTCATGCAACTCCTTGCTTATCATTCTCACCCACTCATCCCAATGTGGATGATGAATGATGCACTGCATAAACATGGTATCCTCCCTTTGTAGAATACCATCCTCCCCAAACTGATGAAGAACTTTTCACTCCATGAAATGTTGAAGTGCACCTCCAATGAGATATCTTAATGAGACCTTCTTCTCATCCATGGCCTTCCAAAACCAATGAGGTTCTGGATCTGCTACAGGTAGAAGTCTCTCTTTGAGCTATGAGATGCTCATTGAGAAAGTGTCATCAGGAAAGGAGAAAATATCTCTCATCTCAAGATGTCTACCATTTATCATCTTACCCTCCATTTCTTCATGAGTGAAGCTACCTTCATAATTCTCCAAGAATAATGGGGCTCCTTCATTATCACTACTACTAAGTGACAGTGTTGTAGATCTGCATGGTAATACATGTGTTGTCTCTAAGCAAGGCACAATGTTGATCTCATAACCAGTCATTGTACATAGGATCATTCTCATCCCCTTTTCTGAAAATCTACACTTCAACTCAAAGGGTTGAATGTAGTCCATCACTAAAAAACTGGGATATATTTTCATCTCCTCCTTGATTAGATCAAGGGTCCTCTGCGTTGTCATATGTTGCTGCTTCAAATTAGAATTTTGTTCTAACCCTATGATATGCATTGGCACTGATGACATGTCCCCATAAGTTTCAATAATATCTACTAAAAAAATATTTGATGAATGTGTATGCATACCTTGGATCAACTGATGTGTGGGAACCTCTTGCTAGAACACAAGATTTCCTCCAACCGGGACAATGTTGTCTCCAACCACTGGTAAGAGAGATGTCTGCTCTTCTACCAATGTACCAGCACTGGAATCTTCCTCCTCTTCCTCATGCATCTCTTGAATCATGCATGGGACTCTATGAGTCAAGAGTTCAAGACTATCTTGCAAAAGTGCAAGTGTCTCTTCTCTATATGCAAGTACTTTTGCAGCTGGTGGTGAATGTAGTGACCTCTTGTCCAAAGTGACAAGATTGACACCTTTCTTTGTTTCCTTAGGAAATGTATCTTTTTTGCACATCTCTACCTTGTTCACATCAAACTTCTTCATCAAATTTTGAAATAAATTTGAATATTTAGTCACCTTTTCATGCTCCATGTGACTAAACCACCAATAATTGGCTTCACCTACAAGATGAAGTGTTGCAATTTGGACAGCCTCTTTTTTAGCCACAGGATGTAGCATGAAAAATGTATGTAACTCTTTCCTCCAAGCCTTAACAGTGCTTGAGGAAGGTCCACCAAATGTAGGCAAATAAAATCTATTATGCCTCTTGCTTCTATTGCTAATATAGGATCTTCTTTTTTCTTTGAGTTCAAATAATTCTTGGAGAGTTAGACTCTCTTTGAAGGCTCTAGACTGTTCTTTTTACTCTTAAAGATATAGACTGAGAGTCTCATGAGTCTCAAGTTCTCTTCTTTCTTCATTTCTATACCTCTCACCTTCTTCAAAGAAAGTGGGAATAGTAGATCTATGATGAGATCTATGATTCTCCAGTCTTCTTTTATGTTGATAGGAAGTGCTTGGACCTTACTCATCAAATCTTCTTCTTGGATCCACCCTTTGCCTTTCCTTCTTCATTTTAATGACCTCCTTGGAGAGATATTTCTTGGATATGAAGAGAGGAATTGAAAAAATATCCTCCTCCATGATAGATCTCATCTATCTTCTTCTTCTTTTGATGCAAAAGATGAAGTGTCCACTAGCTGAGCCAAAGATCATGCTTTGTTACAACTTTAATATCCCAAAAGGGAGAATGTAGTAATACTGAAACACAATATAAAAACTACAACTAAGTAAACAATAAATCTAAAGACAACGTCAGAATATACAGAGAAGATGAGCCATTTTATTTTATTGAGAGGATCCGGTTACACAATGTACAATATGAGTGGATCTGGCTAAAGAGATGGCCTAGAATCACACTGCAATGATGCTACAACTAGGACTGTGTAACTGGTGAGCTTATAGGAAGAAATACTGCGTTGTCCCTCCTGCTACTGATATACATGAAACTGTTGCAAAAGTAAATACAGATCTAGGGAGCTCAGGAGCTTTGATGATGCCAATATTCAAGATTTGGCCAATGTGATGGGAACCCAAGATAACCCATAAAGGATTTTCCAGATCTACAACTTTGGAAAATCACCCTCCTAGAGTTTGATCCTTTGACTGCTAGGTTATACAGATCTGAAGCTAGATCTAATCCAAAGATGGCTGCAATATGTTCTAAAAATAGATCTAAGCTTTGAGGGCTGATCCCTCCTTTAGATCTACAAGCTAGGAGCTTGAGATCTCGTCTCCTCTTCTTCTACCTTCAGATTGCAGCAACTAAATATGTAGCTGCTATAGAAACTACACTATACAATAGGGAGAGGCTCTATGCCAATTGAAATATGCTGCAATAGACTCCAGGCTAATGGAAATACGAATGGCAAGGTGAAGGGATGATCCCTAACAGGATTACTAGCTGAAATACTAGTAACTTCCTTCCTCCTTTGGATATGCAATGATGGACTGCGCAACCCTTGATGGGAATGCTGTTGATAGGAGGTCAATAATTTTTGGCCTGATTCTAGATCTAAAATGAATCCCTGGGAATGACGATCTTCAAGCCCAAGGTGATAGGAATGATCCTACACCGATTCTCCAGTTGAAATATTGAAGACAACCTCCACCTCCAAACTAATCTTCAGAAATTGCGTAATTCCTGAAGATAGATGTTCTGCAAATGATGGAAAATATATGTGGCACCAATTCCTAATGTAGAATGAAGTAAAAACCTCTTCCAAGTGCTGGACATCACAGTGCACAGGGTCCCTGAAGTACAAACTCTAACAGTCATGAGTTCCCCATAGGAACATCCTACAAGAATATTTTAAAGGGGAAGAACAAATTTGTTGCTCCTATGACTTAGACAGCAAATGCCCCTAAACCATACATCATGGAACAACTCAACCAGATTCCAGAACTACAGATTGAACTACCTGAGATTGATGACTACAGATTTGTATTCGAATCACAAGCACTCATCTGCAAATTTAATTGTTTTTGGCCAAAACCAATGGAGCTTTTCCATTGGATTTTCACCAATTGGATGATGGAATGCGAAATGCACCTCTTTTCAAAGGGATTTTTCATTGTTAAATTCTGATCCTCAGAAGCCAGAGAACACATTCAAATGTCTGGGCCATGGTTCTGGGGCTCCACCATTTTATTCATCACTCCATGCTTTCTTGAATTTGATGCAAACACCATGGAGGTTGCCAAAATGTAGGTCTGGGTACAGCTTTATAACCTCCCACTTCATTTCTGGAATGAAGATGTATTGGGCAGCATTGGAGACATGATTGGTAGTTATATAAAAATGGATACCCAACGCATGGAGGAAATGGTTTACACTTTTGCACGCATTTGTGTGGAAGTGGACCTCAGCAAGGGGCTTCCAGAATGCATCATGTTGTCTCACAAACAGAAAAAATGGACGCAGCAGCTCGATTATGAGAACACTGCCTTCAGATGCAGAATATGCAGAAATATAGGGCACTTGCAGAGCACTTTTCCATATGCTAAAAGAGACAATAGAAAAAAGAAAAAGACAGGAAAAGCTACAAAGGGATGGCAATTTCCCTCTGATGAACCAGAACAGAAGATGGAAGAAGTAGAGACGGAACCTTCTCCTGAAGAAAACAAATAGACAAAAACCGAAGTTCAGACACAAGGACAAGAGATGCAAGAGCCATCAAACACAGCTCCAGCATCTCTGGACCAAGAGGCACCAGGAAGTGGAGGAAAAAAAAGACAACACAACACAGACACATTTGATTCGGATAAGGAAAATATAGCAAGTATAAATGAAAATCAGCTCGCACTTATCACAACCATGCCAACACCTGGTCCATGGAAAAAGGTTGAAAAGAAAAAAGGGAGAAAAAATTAATTTTTCACTCCCCTATTTTATCTAGCCTCTGGATGCAACTACTAGCATGATTTCTCTATTTATTACAGCAAAGTGCAACATGTAATTTTGTTTCAATTAATAAAATTACGAATTTTTCCTTTGTGAAAAAAAAACCTCTTCCAAGAGCTAAGCAATGAAAGAGGAGGTATTCCCGACTAGGAACACCCTGTGCTAAACAGCACTTGCAATCTTAGCTAAACAACCAAAGAAAGCATGGAATGTCACATGACAATTCCAAATCTAAACAGTCTCAAAAACTATAATCAATAGTTTGCCTTCATTGTTTCCTTCATCTCCTTTATATAGTTTATGAGCCTTCCCATGCCTTGGCCCTCATCTAAACTGCACTGTGCATGTGGACATGATCCTCCATGTTTGACTACGCTGTCTCTCCAAATCCTCCATCATGTCTAGATGTAATTTACACCCTCTCCATCATGTGTGCATTAATTACACCACTTCCTCCATCACTTCATCATGAATTCTCTATGATCTTTCATTAGATGCTTCCCATGATCTTAGTTGACTCCTTCAACCTCCATGATCTATCTCATTAATGAGACATGATATCCAATTCCATTCACATTAGTAGTTGCTCCACTACCTCATTATGTAGATCTAGGCTTAATTAATCTGCATTCACACATAAAAAGTGGATATTTATTCATCTTGAGGATTATGGGAACCTCCACCCTTTTATTTACTTAATTCATTAAGAAAATTAAGAGCTCTGATATTCCAAATATCATGTGAAAATTTGGGAATATTACAGCTAACCAACTCACCAGGATTCTAAAGGATTTGAGACTCTATGAAGATGAGATCGATATAGTGCGAAGACAGCCCAAGGAGTTGCAAGGAGCCTTGGCATTGAAATAAAAGCAAGTAGTTTTACTCCTGGTTGAGGTTGATTATGTCTGTAAAGAGATGCATACATTAAATTAAAAGGTTTCAGACCCAAATAATCAGCTCAAAGGGAACATGTCCCTGGTCAAGGCCAGAAAATGGTATGGGATGAAATCATCGTAGAGGTTAAAATACATTGGGAGTATATCACATTGGTGAATGACAAGGGAGTCATGGTGCACGACTACAAAGGTTAGCTTGAATCAGGCCAAAGACTTGGAGGTGAGAATGTGGTGACCGCTAGAAAATACATTCATTTCGTGAATGGGATCCCTACTAAGGAATTGTAGCCAGTGAGGTGGTTGATCGATTTGGCACAGTGATGGAAATGATAATGATCCAGAAGGAATATGCTTAGGCCAAAGAAACAATATGTCTAGCATTAGTTTCTAAGGGAGTCGAAATCTTTGATGTTGAGTTGGAAAAGGTTGTTGAAGTAAGATTAATCGCCTGTTGGGACTAGGAAGGCACCCTAATACAATGCGAAGCCTATGAACAAAAATTAGTTGAGAGCAAGAGTCAGGTTGACCCTATACATGGAAATATAGGGAGGTTAAATTTCGAGATCGTTGTGGCCTGTCTCAAGAAAGAGTTTTTACTGTTGGAAAAGGTGAAACAAATGTTCACTACCAGCCTGGAATATTTAGAGTTAACTCAGCTCCGAGCCTTATACGAGGTATTCAGAAATTATCTTATGCCCTCGATGCTTTTGTGGCATAGGTGTTATGAATTTTTCCATTTGCCGACTGATCCGACCGTGTATCCTCTTAGAGTAGCTTCGTAGACTCTTTGAGAGCTTTGCAACCATCACATCCCATAATGTAGTCTTCTCATTTGGCTTTCATGCAGTCACGACACACCTCTCACTCTCCTAGAGTGTGCCACACCAAATGAAGTTTTCATGATTTGGTCTATATGGCCTTCAGTACTTGTTTTTAAAACTTTTATCTCTATGGTTAAATTAAAGTGTCACGAGAGTTTTTTTTTTTTTTTTTACCGAGTGACGTGGTCGATCGATTTGGCACAGTGATGGAAATGATGATGATCCAAAATGAATATTCCTAGGCCAAAGCATCAAGATGTCTAGCATTAGTTGCTAAGGGAGTCGAAATGTTTGATGCTGAGCTGGAAAAGGTTGTTGAAGCAAGATTACTCGCCTATTGGGACTAGGAAGGCACCCTAATACGATGCGAAGCATATGAATAGAAATTATTTGAGATCAAGAGTCAAGTGGACCCTATACATGAAAATATAGGGAGGTTAAATTCCGAGACCGTTGTGTCCTGTCTCAAGAAAGAGTTTTTATTGTTGGAAAAGGTGAAAAAAATGTTCATTACCAGCCTAGACTATTCAAAGTTAACTCAACTCTGAGCCTTATACGAGGTATTCGGCAACGCTCCTATGCCCTCGATGCTTTTGTGGCAGAGATGTTATGAATTTTTCCATCTGCCAACTGCTCCAACCATGCATCCTCTTAGAGCAGCTTTGTAGACTCTCTGAGAGCTTCGCAACCATTGCAACCCACCGCACAGTCTTCTCATTTGGCTTCGCTGCAGTTACGACACTCTTCTCACTCTCCTGGAGTGTACCACACTAAATGAAATTTTCATGATTTGGTCTATATGGACTTTGGTAATTTTTTTTACTTTTATCTCTATGGTTAAATTACAGTGTCACGCCAGTTTTTTTTCCTTTTTTTTTTCTTTTTTCTGTTATATAGTTGTGTTCAAAGCACGCTTAATTTTTTCATGATGGATGTACTAAAATATCAAGAAATAATATCTAGGGTAGATCCCTTTCAATATTAACTGGTGTGCAGTATGTATGTCTCCTCATGTGTTTTTATTTACATTTTCTTATCATTTTTCTTTTGAGATTCTATGTGTTATAGCAGCTGAAATTTATTTTCCTTTGTTCATGAATTTGTTTTATTTCACAAAGGAAGAGAAACACTCGTGAATAACGGGTATTTATAATCACCTTAAAGGTGCTCAATATATATGTTCATTCCATATTTCCTTCATTTCATTGTCTCTTCTAGTTTTTAATGTGTTATATTCTTCACAAGTTAAGCCCAACATGCTAAGGATTTCTTCTCCCTATCTTCTTCTTGATACTGTCAGCTCGAATATGTACACTCATTCCAGCATGGCCATGTTGAATTTTATTTTCCTTGTACCTTCTTGAATCCTAACTCATGCCAAATTCAATTAGCCTCTAATTAAAACTAGAAGGTAGCCTGACCCCTGAACCACCATTTGCAAGCCTTTTATTAATTAAACAATTTTGGTAGTTATATACGAAATATTTAAATCCCCTTTTAATATGTCCTAGGCACTGGTCCCTTAATCAACCTAGATAATGTCTCTAGGAGTTACAACATATTTTTGGAGTCCTTGTCGGGGAACGAATCAAAAAACCTTTCCTTGGGATACAACAAGTTTACACCCTTAATTCAAGTGAGAAATAAGGATTGTGGGTTGTAGATATCTCACCTTATCTGCTCCATTTTCAAAATCCAAGTCTAAGCAATGCTAGATTTCACTGGGCCTCATACCCGGTTAGACACCTCTCAGAAAAAGACACCTTCTGTATCTGGCCCCGAGAATTAAATCCTTAAAAGAGTTTTTAAAGAAAAATTCCCCCAGTCAGGCCGACCTACCTCTATTATCTATCGAATCATCCTCTTCCACCACTCAAAGAGCTGTTATATATTTCCCAAATTATGCCACTCGGGTCCTAGAATACCCCCCTGAAGGAGATTATTTTCTTAACTCTTTCAAGTCCCAATTAAAAGAAGAAGAATATTCGACTAGTGCCCCTTTTCTCGCTTTTCATCCTTCACCCGAGACAGAAGAAATTAAAGAGATCTTCGTGAATTTCACCCTGCTTCAAGTGAATTTTTTACCCCCTCTGCTCATACATGTTACTCCTCATATTGTTCATCCATAAATTCATATCGTAAATGTAGCCCCTCCTTTGTTTCAAAACATGGAAGTTCCCATATTTCTGTTAAATAAATATGCCCCCTAGCTCTACCACAAATGTTGAATGACATGTGACAAGATTTCTTGAAGCTTCTACCCCGGTTCACAGGAGAGGAAAACATTTCAGCACAAAGGCACATTGATAATTTTTGCGCCTTCACAAAGAACTTAAATTTTTAACACCTTGACGTAGTGCTAAGACTTTTCGTTCATTCCTTGGATGGTGAAGCCCGAAAGTGGTTTAAATATATTCTTTATAACTCTATCAAAACCTAGGAGGAGATGGAAAATTACTTCACACTGAAATGGGGGGAGAAAAGGGATCACGACTACATCCTTACAAAGTTCAACGTGAAAAAGAGACAAATTGATGATGTCACCGATTTTATTAAGAGGTTCAATCAACTGTACAATAATCTTCCCGCATAGATAAAGCATCCCCAAGCAACAACTAAAGTGGTATTTGCCGAAGATTTTAAACCAAAATTTGAATTAACCCTCCGAGAGAGAAAATCTATATCCATAGATCATATCTAGACCGATGCTTTGGAAGTGGAAGCCAACTTTGCTTCTACTGGGAAACAGAAAGGGAAACTAGATCATGGAAAAAGAAGATGAGGCAAGGAGGAGGCCAACTCTTCAAACCAAGAATGGGAAACTAAATAACATAGGATGGAATAACTGAACAAGTTGATCAAGAACTTGTCTAACAAGCTGGTAAAGCTATAATTGGAAAGAAAAAGTTCTCCCCCCTTCCCAAATCAAATGATCCCCAATAGAGGCTTTAATATAGAATACCAGAGGTCCCCACTTTAGCTGTTGCAAAGGGAAAGGAAGGAACAACAAGATCACATTTAGCCCCCACTTCAACTCTTGAAAAGGGAAAGGAAGGAACAACATGATCAAATTCAACCCCCACTATATTTAGAAGAATAAATGGAGGTACAGGATGATGAGGTTAAAACCACACAAGAGAATCAATTCTTCGCTTATTTTGACAAAGAGGGTGAAATTTCATTGCATCAAGAGGATGGTGAGGATCAATAAATTCCCCCATATGAAAAGCATATTGATATATATTGCAGACGGTTCTTGTATTTCATGCAATCCCAATTACATAATAATTATGACCTCAGGTCTTCAAGGAAGAGGTCCCACATGCAGGAGAAAACTGAAGAGTCAAGGCCTCGAGGTTCCTCATATGTGTTGGACAAGGGAAAGAATAAATTAGAGCAAGCAGACCATAAACCCCCTACTTACCCTAAAATATCAATATAGAAGCTTGAAACTACCAAAATCCATAAATCCCCTTTTCCTTCTTAGCCCCTAACTCACCATGATAGGGAACCTATTGAAAACCCCTATGCTGGAAGAAGCCCCGTCACTTTCAATCTATTAAAAGAAATAGAAAAAGTAAAGATCCATGTACCACTTGCAGAGTTATTGAAGCAACCTTCCTACAAAGCTTGGGTGTCTTAATTCATGTGCCCATCCTCCGTAGTCCCCATTTCGGACACTCGCAATCTCCAAGAAGAAATACCTATGGTAGTATTTGGGCCTCCTGTAGAAGAACAAGATCCCTCTACCCCACCTTTCTATGTGATCATGATAGTACATAACCTCTTATTGTATAATTGCATGTTGGATTCAGGAGCTTCACAAAAATTAATACCTCTATGTATTATGGAACAACTACGATTGTAGATCACTCGACGTTACAAGGACCTTTAATCTTTTAATTCCAAGAGAGTCAAGTGTTTGGAGATAATAAAAGATATGGTGGTGAATCTAGCTCAAATCCCAAAAAAAAGTGTGGGGATGGATATGGTGGTGGAAAATATTCCTGCTAGGTTCATAATTCTATTATCCCGGTCGTGGGGATCCAAAATTGGAGGTTCGATAAAATTTGATATAATATAAGCCACCATTCCTATTTTTGGATGGGAAGAAAGGATATTTTATAGATATTCAATATTTGTGAAGATGGTTACAAAAGTTGATGGCTCTACCAATTCTGTCGTTTACAGAAAGACTGTGAATTTTCCTGCCTTATGTTAGAGTAACATTACCTTATCTTGGAGGAGACTAAAATCCTATCCCCAAGTCATACAAATAAGAAGAAGATAGAATTAAATGAGGTATGGACTTTATAGCTCGACGAAGCCTACTCCAAAGAAGAAAACATGGTTGGGATATTATTGATCTCACCAAAGGGTTGCCTGATACCCCTCTCTTTCAAATTCAAGTTCGAAGCCACCAAAAACATGGTTGAATACGAAGCTCTACTCCTGGGTTTGCAAGAAAAACAAAACTTGAATATCCACATCCTAAAGGTGTCCAGAGACTCAGAATTGGTGGTGAAATAGGTGATGAATCAGTGTAAAAAAAACATTCATAGCTCAGATCCTATAGGAAATAGGTATGGCATTTAATGGGAAAAAAATTCTTGGCCTTCAATATTCGGTTTATGCCCCATGAAAAAAATCAAATGGCGGATTCACTAGCTTTGACCGCTAGTAATTTTTTCCCCCCACATAATCCTCTTCTCAGATATGAAATTGAAGTCAGATATAGGCTCTCCATCTCGAACAATTTCAAACAGTGGCAAGCCTTTGGGGATGAAGAACAAATCAAAAGCTTCATGGATATGGTAGGAAAATTATCGAATTCGATTATTGACTAAGAGGAGTACATTGTGGAAAGAGAGCAGGACTCAAGCTGGGAGGAAACCATTGTTGGGCATAGGGTCATTCATCTAAAAGGGAATATTATTCCCAAGGGTCTTGTACCTCTGGAAAGGATTTTCAACACAAATGATGTTCCTTCCAACCCTCGTGGGCTAGAGCTTGATGAATAGGTGGAGGATCATAACATTGGTTCGGAGGAATATCCAAAGTTCATTAAATTGGACAAAGGAGCCCTGAATGAATTCAAACAGAAGTATCAAAATCTCATCAGATATTATAAGTATGTCTTTTCCTAGGCATATCAATATCTAAAAAAATTTGATGTCGATATCATACAACATAAAATTCCTTTGAAAGAAGGATTGAAGCCTCACAAACAGAAACTGAGACAGATTAACCCACTCCTTCTACCTACAATAAAAAAGGAAGTCAAAAAGCTACTACAGGAAAATATTATTGTGCCCCTGAGGTATTCCAAATGGGTGGCCAACCTAGTACCTGTGAGAAATAATAATGACGAGATCAGATTGTGTGTGGACTTAAAGGACTTGAATAGATCCTCCATGAGAGATAATTACGCGCTACCAAATATGGATCATATTTTATAGAAGGTAGTAGGGTTGGCCTAGATTTCCATGATGGATGGATTCTCAGGGTATAATCAGGTCATTGTACACCCAGATGATCAGAAGAAAATTTCATTCACCATGCCTTGGGGAACGATCATGTACACCCGAATTCCTTTCAGTCTCATAAATTTTGGAGCTACATTTCAAAGGGACATGGACATTGCATTCATCATAGATCAAGATAATTTCATGTTATTTTATCACGAAAATATCACCGTCTTTTCTAAGACTAATGAAGAACACATTGAACATCTAAAACAAACTTTTCAGAAGTGTATAAGGTATGGATTATCATTGAGCCCCAATAAGTCTCAATTTTATTTGCACAAAGGAAATTTATTGGGACATATAGTGGAAAAAGAGGGAGTTAAAATCAACCCCAAGTGAGTTGAGATTATAAACAACATCTCATTGTGCAAAAAAAAGAAAGAATGGCACTGGTGCTAGTTAACCCACATTACCTAAAACCTTTCTTCATATTTTCCTTTTCCTCTCCCCATATAATAGTTGTTGTATTGTTTCAAAAAAATTATGATGGACATGAAAAACCCATCACATTCTTCAGATAGGTGCTCAAAGAAGCAGAACTAAAATACAACATCTTGGAGAAGCATGTGTATGCCCTGGTCAAAGCCCTCAAAGCGTTTAGGATGTACATTCTCCAATCCAACATAACATCCTATGTGCCTACCACTATAGTGAAATATATTTTGGTATAGGGGGACAATGAATGGAAGAGGGGTAAATGGATAGCCAAAATACAGGAGTACGAGATGGAAATTAAACCCACAAAGTTGATCAAAGGGTAGGGCCTAGAAAAAAATCCTATTAGAATCTAACTACCAGGCTTTGGGAATCAATTTATCGATAGAGAATGGTGGGGAAGGTAGTGGAAATGGCCCACACTCTGGGATAGAAACCATGAAGCCGAAAAATCATGTCAAATACCTAATATCCCCTTGGTACAAATACATTGTGGAGTATTACTGACATTGAGGTGCCCACCAATATTTAACAAGGTGAAACACAGAACCTTGAGACTAAGGTCTCAAAAAATTGTGGTTGCCAATGGGTGGTTGTATTAGAGAGATCTGAAAGGAATTATGATATTATACTTGACCAAAGGTGAAACTAAGTAGGTGTTGGATTAGTTTAACGGTTTCTTGTGGGGGGTACATTACAATTGGTGAGCGACAGCTTGCAAAATACTCAAGGGGGGATTCTTTTGGCCGAAACTATTTAGGGAAATCCAGGCTTATGTCCAGGTGTTCAAGAAATGCCAAGTAATCACAAAGAAGCAGAAAATTCCCCCCTTTCCACTCATCCCAGTGCATGTGGAGGAACCCTTATAGCAATGGGGACTTGACTTCATTGGTGAAATACATCCCTATCTAGTAGTTAGCACCAGTTGATATAAATTTCTACTAATTAATTTACAAAGTGGGAATAGGAGGTGTCGGTCAGGAATGCGACTGATGTGCTAGTCATGAAATTCTTTGAGGAAAACATACTCTCCAGGTTTGGCTGTCTTGCGAAAACCATAATCGATAACGCCCAAGATTTCAAATCTATAACTCTTCCAAAATTACAATATCTTCATGGGGAATTCAACTACTTATTATCCACAGGGAAATGGATTGGCTGAATCCTTGAAAAAAACCTTGGTAAGGATTTAAAAAAATAAAATAGTAGAAAATCAAAAGAACTGGGACTCGCAACTAAGATTCGCTCTGTGGGCAAGTCGAGTTACCACCGAGAGGTCCACCAGGAAATCCCCATATGAGCTAGTTTATGGTAAGGCAATAATATTCCCCATATAGTTGGCGTTGCCAGTGGAAATTTTTTTGCAAGACAATGAAGAAGAGCCTGACGCTCTAACGAGGAGGATAAATCAGTTAGTGGAGCTCCAGGAAGACAGGGAATAGGTAAATAAAAATATGATCAGTTATCAAGATAAGATGAAGGCTTTGTTAGAAAGGAAAGCCAAGGACGAAGGTTTCCAATCAAGTGATATGGTATTAATGTGGTATAAAAGGAGGGTTGAAAAAGGAAAGCGCGACAAATTCAATCCCTTATGGTTTCAACCATTCAGGATCACCGTAGCAAAGGGGAAAAATACCTTCACGCTTGAAAATTGGGAAGGTGATATATTGGAGCTGCCAGTCAATGGGAGGTTCCTCAAGTTCTATTTCAAAGTTTTATAGGTACTTATTTTTCATTGTAAATACCATATGACTGTAAATATTTTATTTACAATTTTGTTCTTCTCTTTTTACCATACTATTCAGTAATGTTTTCAATAAATTGACTCCATGCCCAAGGGAACATAGAATAAAGTATGTAGGTTCTCAACGTGTTTCCCACAACATGCTATCCCTGGATGAAGCCGATGTTTACACCAACCCCAAAAATTATCCAAGATCATTTTTGTGTGAATGGAAAAGGATAGGGTGCATCCAATAACACACCAACTAAAAATCAAAAACCCTTTGAAATTCCATTGGTTGGCTCATAATGCAAAACAAGTCTACCAAATAGTCTGTCGCACCAACAAGACACAGTGCATTATGATGGGAGAAGGAGTGCAGTTCCCAAGGCACCCCTCAGAACTGCACATGTCAGCGCAACGATCCACCAATCAGAGTCATTCTGAGGGGTAGCCTCCTACCTTAGTGAGAAACTCTATACATGCTAGAGTATTTGGTGGGGACCACGCATGACGGTTAAAGGTAAACACTAAACTGAGTTAAGGTAATTCGGTGAAATTTAACGCATCACATGCCTATCACGTGTCCTCCACCTACCTAGTGCTATCCCTCAAATCAACAAGTGAAACACGTCAACCCATTGACATCATCCTAATCTCAAGCCTCCAGTTGTCGCCTTTTAGCCTAAAAATCCTCCTTTCTCTCGCATAATCCGCATGACCATTTTTTCTACTCCACAAATTGTTACGAGTTGGGAGGTAGTGTGAACCTTCGTCTGAGTCGTTCATCATTCCAGCTTATCCCCTACATCATTTTCAGTCACCAGGTACTTATCCAGCTCCATCTCTTTGTTTTTTATAGTTCAATATTTTCATGTTAAAATGAAAAAGTCTACTCTCGAGACCCCACAAGCCCGAGAGGTCAGAGCCACCTCTGGCCCTGAATTTCTCATGGGAACTCAATCCTAAATACATGAACCTACTTATCCTTTTCAAGTGGTAACAAAGGAACATGACCCAATGGGATACAAATGGAGGGGAGAATACCTATTTAGGGTAGTTGACTCAGGGTTATATTACCATATTTCCCCTTCCATCCACCATTTTCCTGAATTCATCTCATGGCTCTCTGAAGCCTACGTTGAACAAAAGGGGTTTTTTGTCTCCTCTTAGGGGGAAAAAAATATTGGAAATTACCCCCCAGCTCATCTACAAAGCTATTTGCTATCCTTCTTCCTCTAACGGTCTAAATTTAACCTAGGTAACCCTAATGTTTTGTTTCACAAACCCTCCCACTAAAAAACATAAATCTCTCCTCTATATGATTACAATTTCAAAGTTGCCAGTCTTGCCTCCCACTGAAAAATTTCCTCTATCTTTGTCCATCGACCTCGTTAACCTATCCTCTCAATAATCTCAGGTATATTCAAGGAGGATGATGCCAATCGGGTCAAAAATTCTCGTCTAGGGTTTTTTTACCAGATGATGAAACCATATACCGTTCTTGACATTCCCTCATTCTTAGCCTCCACCATAAAATCCCAATTTCAACACCTGCCAACTCCAATGTGTTTCAGGTATTATTCATTTTTTTTTATCTATTCTTGTTCACACACGCAAAGAAATTTGAAGGTGTAGGCCTGGATAAATTCTCTAAGACAGGGACAGAACCCAAATATTTGTTTGACTGGACCACCTCTATTCATCATAATTCTAGAGGAGAGGGTTATTAAAAATTTGTATCAGGATTCATGTCCATAGCCTATGAAATTATACATGGGAGGCCCCCACCCAGTATTTTTCCTGAACATAAAGAGTTGCTCCAATTAAGAGAGGAAGACCCTGTAGGAGATTGGTATCTATTTGAATATCACAATGAAGTCCGAGTTTGTGGTTATGAGCTTCCTCCTTTTCACTTGTCAATATTTATGCCTATGAGAATTTTTATCTTGAGTTTATAAGACATTCCCTGAGTACAGACCAAGCACATTTTGTGCCAGCAAAGAAAGGCTATATTTTTAAACTATAGAATATAGGAGGCCCTTTCACCAATAATTCACTACATGATTTCCCTCTAATTAAGGATTTGCTCTAGAAAATTAACTTTCAACAAAGGCATGTATGCCATTATGACCATAAATGGATTATTGCACAAAGAAGAAGAAAGATCAAAGAATCAACCTATGAACATGAGCCCAAACTTGATGTTGAATGGAAATATAACTATGACCCATGGCCTTTTGATACAAAGATGGAGACTGAGTCCCCAACTGAATACAAACAACCAAAAAGGGTCGGGAGGATTTCATAGAAGAAGAGGAATAGGGGCACATAAGCAAGAAATAAAGAACATAGGAACTCGAAGGAAATGTTCCTGAATAAGCAGATGAAGTGGTCCCTATATTATTGGACCGAGGGTCAAATTGACCTGGATTTCAAATCACTCTGGAGGGTCCCACCTCACCCACAACATCTCACTCTTCACATGTGGTAATATTAGGAGAGGGTCCATTAGGAGAAGTTCCTTCAGGCATAGGAAAGGTAGTAGAGCTTGTTGGCCATTATGGGAATCAATCAAGGAAAGGAACCGAGGAGCAAGGGAGTAGCTGAAAGCAGACTTGACTCTACATATTAACAATAATCACACTAGGCTTTTGGCAGCCTTAGATGTGGAAAAATACCAAATGGTGTTTTCTGTTCAACATCCTCCCTCTCACCCCTTGCCCCCAGGAGCACGGTATCGGTCACTGGATATGATTATTGATCTATCATCTATTCCTCTACCCGATAAGATGAACCTTCACTTAGAAGTAGGACATATTCTATTGTTTTCAAGATAAATCCCCTATGTGGACAGAGGTGATCTCTCTAGCCCTAGAGTGGGTATAGCAACTTGATATACTTTCTAATGCAAATATTTCTTAGCTAATATTCAAAATGCGACAAGAAAGGAGACAAAAGTACCTTTTCTTGACGTCATGCTCAAACCCATTGATGATGACCTTGATCCATGATCCTTTTAGGCTCTCTCCTTGCTACTGGTGGAACATGAATACCTGTGGATGATTAAGAGGCAACATCAAACATAATAAAATACATAATAATCATTACACATTGGCTATCTAGAAGATCAAAGAGTATCAAAATATTTTCATAAAGAAAAATATAGAAATAAAACATCAGATGTTTTATTAATGAATATAAAAGAGAGAGCTTACAACCCAAGCCTTGATATTGGAGGCCTCCCTTTGATGAAAATATGAGTCCTTAACTGAAGCTCTAAATCATTCCTTCTCATGAAAAACTTAGGCGTTATCACAGTGCAATAATGTAAAGGGAACAAGAGTTCAGACCAACCCAAAAATGACCAACCAGTAGTGGAAGGATGGGGACCAATTTATGGGAAGGGAGAAGAGGTTGGGAGCTCATGAAAGAGGAGGAAGCTCCACTTTCTAAGGGATAAACCCCCATGGATGAGATCAAATCTCTAAAATCAAAGAGCTCGACTCTATGACCACCTTTAATAACCAACTCGTCACCCTGAAACTTCTAGAGGTCGAAGCTTCTCCTCCATTTGAGGAAACATTGTCAGAAAGTGATCAACGTGGTTTTCCAAGAAATAAGGGCGCCGATGTCGCTAATTGAGAAATGTCAATGTGACATCAGCGCGAGCATGAAACTGGAAAACACGTTGACCTAGAAGACTAGGGTTTTTCCCAAATTCCTTCAGTATTCTTCCAAGGAATTTTTCTTTGAGTCTTTAGGGGATGTCTTTACATATTTCTCCATGGTGAAAACATTGCACAAGGTCTGTCACAGGGCACTTCAAGATCAAGGACGGAAGTGAGCATGGTGAAAAATTATTGTGTGACAGATTCCCCCTAAACCATGAAGGTATAATGAGGAATGATGGCTGTAATTATTTATGAACCAAGGCAAAGAACTCAGATCACCACCAGGAAACCTAGAAAATCAAACATATTACAATATATGACATCTCTAGTAGGAATATTCCTAACCACATAACTATGCACTAGGCATAAAATAATACATGAACCCATGGCATGGTCACAGCCATCCATCTAAAGAGATCATACAAATGGATCTGCAGTATGGACATAGCCATCCATATAGATAAGATCATGTATGCAATCATAAATACTCAATAACTCCCCGCAGCCTAGATCAAAATCAGATGTGATCCGGGGTCTTCACCCCGATCTCAATCAACCCAATGTACAAATCTAGTCATGAGAATATATGTGTTGGTGTTGAACATGGTATAAACCACTCAATTACTAGTCAATTATGAAAACCGTTAACAGACATCAGAGAAACTGCCAAGAATGATGATGGCCCTCAAGGTACAACAACAGAATCTAGAAGTGTGAATGAATGTGTTGAAGTCAAACACTTGTAGAATCATTTGATGAAAGGAAAATGATGTGAACCTGTCATTGAACACGAATAACTTGCCATTGAGGCATGTAATCTCCAAGGTACTGAAAAGAAGTTTCTAAACCACTTTCCCAAATAATGAGCTGAAGTCGACACGGAGTGATTTGTCGAAGGAGGGCCATAATGAGTCCCACACCATTCACATGAAACAACAAATATCTCGATATGATAGGAGTGATTCGGGATTGTAATATAGGAGGTCAAATAAGCAAAGGACGTTTGACAAGAAGGACTTCTCTTGAACATATTGGTGACACGACTCCAGAGTGTGGCAACATTTGACTGAAATGGGATCAAAGGTCATGATGAAAAAAGTAGTGATCGAATAGGAGGAAAATGGGTTTCCCAAACCCGCAGAGGCAAAATGATGAATGAAGGATATACCCAACCCGACACGAACTGCAGATGAGTTTCATGTTCAAGAGCAACAAGCTGCCCAAAATACACATATGATGTTCACTTTCAATTTTCCCCCATTATTGCTAACGAGTACCTCTTTATTTTTTATAGCGAGTGTGAAGAGGATAATGTATCTTGAGAATATAAGTTCATTGTTTGAATGAATCCATCCTAGTAGTTTTAACAAGCCCTACAAAGGAGAAAATAGGCCTCATCATGGTGAAAAGTCTTTCTTCATTTAATCTTTAACGAGTCCAATGAAAGGGTAACTCGGTAACTTTTCATGTTTGAGGAGTTTGAAAAGAAACGAAAATAAAAATCCATCATGTACCTTTTAGTAAATGATCTCTCAAATCCGAAAAGGTAGAAAACTATACCCAAGAGAACCTCTTGACCATGTTCAATCAATGTATTCCTTTTTTGTAAATAGTGAATCTCATCTCGAAAAATGGGTAAACGTATTCTGAGAACATGTCAATTCATTTACTTTAATGAGTTCGAGATGACAAGTACTCAACAATATTTTCATTTTTTAAGAGTCAGAAAAGAGCTGAAAGTTGACTCTAGGGGGGTTGAGTTTTCGTTTATTTTTAGCAAGTCCAAAAAAAGAGAGAAAATAAAACTCGTTTGCATTAGAAATAATCACTAATAGTGTAAAGATCCTGTTACTGCACAAAAATGGAAAATATCATTGATATCTAGGAAAAATAATGAAATAATGGCAAAAGTATTTTCAAAAATCTATAAATAGATCAAAATTAAATTCATTTTTACCTTTCTATCTTGAGCAAATTGGAGAAGTGCATTTTACCCATTTTCCCTCTGAACTTCAGATCAGTGGTGCATCTGATTCAGGACACCATCCAGTGATCCATCAGCTACAGGTAAGATCTCAAACTCTCCTCCTTATTTTAATTCCATTCTTTAGGTGTTTAGATTTATAAATTTAGAGATTGGGGGGGGGGGAGGTTGGGGGTGGGGGATTTCAAACCTAAAAATCGCCCACAGACAGCGCGGTTTTGATATATCAGACCCACGCTGGTTGTGCTTAGCTCATTAGGGAAGCGTGTTGCTAATGCCAAATTAATTCAGAAAATCATGCTGGTCACGGGGAATATTTTAAAATGAGAAATTTGCCCATTTCTAATGAATTATTTCAAAAACTACTTCGATGAAAGCTCCTAAAATGCCATTTGAACATGTTTTACAAATGATTTCAGCATAAATGGTGATCAAATGGAAAGAAAAGGTCATGAGGTGGAAGACAACCAAGCACTCCAATACCAAAATTGTGTAAATGTATTATGTAATTGCAGATTGTTGAAGTTCTTTGAAACATCACAGCTGAGAGCTCAACTAGAGTTGTTTCAGTATTTGATGGTTAGTACCAGCAACCTGAGCCTAGTGCTCAATATCAACTTGGTACATAGTACCATTCACTTCCCCAATGGAGTCGCAAATCATGTTATCAAGATAAACCCCCTCTGCAGATAGAGGCAATCTCTCTATCCCTAGAGTGGTTCTAGCAACTTGAGATACTTTCTAATGAAAAGCTTTCTTAGCTAATATTCTAAATGTTACAAGAAAGGAGAAAGGAGTACCTTTTGTTAACGTTATGTTTAAACCCATTGATGACAACCTTGATCCATGATCCTTTTAGGCTCGCTCCTTGCTACTAGTGGCACACGAGTACTTGCGGATGATCAAGAGGAAACAACAAACATAATCCAATACATAATAATCATTAAACATTAGTTATCTAGCAGATCAATGAGTACTCAAATATTTTCATAAGATATTATACAAATATATAAATCAAACATAAAATGTTTTATTAATGAATATTAAAGAGAGAGCTTACAACCTAGGCCTTGATGTCGAAAGCCTCCCTTTGGTGAAAATTTGAGTCCTTCACCAAAGCTCTAAAGCATTCCTTCTCCCAAACAAATTAGGTGATATCACAGTGAAATATTGTAAAGGGAATGAGATTTCAGACCATCCCAACAATGGCCAACCAGTATTGGAAGGATGGGGATCAATTTATAGGAAGGGAGAAGAGGTTGGGAGCCCATGAAAGGAGGAGGAAGGTCCACTTTCTAAGGGATAAACCCCCATGGATGAGACCAAAGCTATAAAATTAGATAGCTCGACTCTATCACCACCATTTGACAACCAACTTGCCGCCCTGAAACTTCTAAAGGTCGAAGCTTCTCCTCCATTTGAGGAAACACTGTCAGAAAGGGATCAATGTGGTTTTCCAAGAAATAAGGGTGCTTACAGCACTAAGCAAGAAATGTCAATCTGACATCACCGCAAGAATAAAATCAGAAGACACACAAACCCAGAAAACTAGGGTTTTGACCAAATTCCTTCAGTAATATTCCAAGGCAATTTTTTTTGAGTCTTCAGGGGATTTATTTACATATTTCTCCATGGTGAAAATATTGCACAGGGTTTGTCACGGGACACTTCAGGATTAGGGATGGGAAGTGAGCATGGTGACAAATTACTGTGTAACAGGTATGCAATGAAGTCATAAGGTATACCCTAACCATAGATGAGGATCAAAACATGTTGGAGAATACTATTAAAGTGTTGAAGCAATAAAGGGAAAATTCTAAGGCCCTCGCATTATAGGTTGATGAATACAAGAAATTTATCACATGAAAGGGGAATGCTACTGAAGGGAAGTCTTCTATGGAGGCTCTCCTCAAAATATCAGAGCAGTAAATTCAAGAACTTCAATGAAGGGTAAATATACTAGGCTGAGAACATGTTCAGACCTCGTAGTTGCCTCGCATGGAAGAAGAGAAGGAATTCATGTCCATGAAGTTGATCCAAATGAGTGATGAAATGATAGATAAGAAAATATGATTGGCAGAATTGCATAAAGAGAAGGATACTCATGTCTATTTCATGTTGGTACCCCGATGATCCCCAAAATCCCGCAGACCAGCTCACTAAGACTCTAACAAAGTTGAGAATCTTTGAAGACAAGATCAAGACAGTGCGAAGACATCTCGAAGGGTCTTAAGGAGTCTTGGCCTTGAAAGAAAAGCAGGTAGTTTCACTCCCAGTTGAAGTTGATTCTGTCTGTAAATAGATGCAGGGGTTAAATAAAAAGGTTTCAGACCTAAATAATCAACTCAAAGGTAGCATGTCCCTGGTCGAGGCCAGAAAAATGGTATGGAATGAAATTATTGCAGAGGTTAAAATCCATTGGGATTATATCATGTTGGTGAAAGACAAGAGAGTCACGGTCCGCGATTACAAAGGCCAGCTCGAATCATGCCTACGACTTGGAGCTGAGAATGTGGTGACTGCTAGAAAGTACATTAAATTTGTGAATGAGATCCCTATTGGGGAATTGGAAGCCATTGAAGTGTTTGATTGATTTGGAACAGTGATAAAAATTATGAGGAGGATCCAGAAGGAAGCCGCTTGGACCAAAGTTGCAGGATGTCTAGCATTAGTCGCTAAGGGAGTCAAAATATGTGATGCTGAGGTGGAAAAAATTGTTGAAGCAGGATTACCCCCCTGTTGGGACAAAGAAAGTACCCTAATACAATGGGAAGCCTATGAATAGAAATTAGTTGAGATCAAGAGTCGGGTGGACCCTATACATAAAAATACAGCGAGGGTAAAAGTTGAGACCATTGTGGCCTGTCTCAAGAAAGAATTTTTACTGTTGGAAAAGGTGAAATAGTTGTTCAATGCCAGCCTAGAATATTCCAAGTTAACTCAACTCGGAGCCTTATATGATCTATTCAGCAACGCTCCTATTTCCTTGATGCCTCTGTGGCAGAGGTTTTGTGAATTTGTCTATTTTCCGATTGCTCCGATCGTGCATCCTCTCAGAGCAACTCCACAGAACTCTCCTCATTCTTCTCACTTGGCTTCACTACATTCATGACACTCCTCGCACTCTCCCAGAGTGCGTCGTACCAAATGAAATTTTCATGATTGGGTATATATGGCCTTTAGTTACTTTTTTTTTCGACTTTTATCTCTATGATTAAATTAAAAATTCAAGACAAATATTTTGTTTCTTTTTCTGTTATCCAGCTATGGTCAAAGTACACTTAATTTTCTCATGATGGTTGTACTAAAATATCAAGAAAGAATATATGGGGTAGATCCCTCTCTAGAAGCTCTATAAAGGGAACAATATGAGAAGGAACAAACGTTCAAATTTTTGTCTAAAATTTTGGTTCCATCTCTCTACGTGATTGTATGAGCATTTTGGCCATGAAATGTATATTTATTGAAGCTATTTTGACATATATAAATGTTTGACTCGATTCCATCTTTAACTCGTGTGTAGTATGTATGTCTCCTCATGTGTTTTTATTTACATTTTATTATCATTTTGCTTCTAAGATTCTATGTGTTATAGAAGATAGAAGTTATTTTCCTTTATTCACGAACTTGTTTTATTTCACAAAAGGAAGAAAACACTCATAAATAATGGGTATTTTTAACCACCTTAAAGGCAATCCATAGATCTGTTTTTTCCATATTTCCTTCATTTCATTGTCTCTTCTAGATTTTAACTTGTCGGATTCTTAAAAAGTTAAGCCCAACATGCTAAGGATTTCTTCTCCATGTCTTCTTCTCGATACTGTCAGCTTGGATTTGTACACTCATTCCAGCATGGCCCCGTTGAATTTTCTTGTCCTCATGCCTTCTTGAAGCCCACCTCATGCCAATTTAAATTAGCCTCTAATTAAAACTAGAAGGTATCATGATCCCTGAACCACCATTTGTAAGCCTCTTATTCATTAAACAATTTCTAGAGTTATATATTAAATCTTTAAATCTCCTTTTAAGATGCCCTAGGCACTAGTCCCTTAATCAACCCAAAGACTATCTCTAGGATTTACACCAAGGCCTACTCAAGTTGTATTATATTATATATTAAAATAAAATTATGTTCTTATATAATGTTATAGTAAGAGTTCTAATTCAAACTGTAATATAATTGATATGTAGAATAATAATGTCAATTAGTTATTATTAATAATATTTATTTATTTACCACAATTTTGTTAGGGTTGTATAGGCCCACTCAAGTTGTATTATATTATATATTAAAATAAAATTATGTTCTTATATAATGTTATGAAAATAGTTATAATTCAAACTATAATATAATTGATATATAGAATAATAATAAAATTTAGTTATTATTAATAATATTTATTTATTTACCACAATTATGTTAGGTGAACAATAATAATTATTATTATCAAATTTTAAGGTCACATCCAAGCCAGACACCAAATTGGTATATGATACCCCCTTGTTTGTGGGATGTGATTTGACTGCTAAGTCTACGAAAGCATATATACTCTACCCCCTCTAGTTCTGAACATGTGACCTCTTGGGAGGAAATGCATGCTCCGAACTATTATGCTCACTCAAGTTGTATAATCCCACTCAAGCTTTATAGGCTCACTCAAGTTGTATTATATTATATATTAAAATAAATTGTGTTCTTATATAATCTTATAGTAAGAGTTATAATTCAAACCATAATATAAATCATATATAGAATCACAATAACATTTAGTTATTTTTAATCATATTTATTTATTTACCACAATTATGTTAGGGTTGTATATGCCCACTCAAGCTCTATTATATTATATATTAAAATAAACTTATGTTATTATATAATGTATAGTAAGTGTTATAATTCAAACTATAATATAATAATAATAATAACATTTAGTTATTATTAATAATATTTATTTATTTACCACAATTATGTTATGGTAAATAATTATTATCATTATTATGAAATTTTAAGGTCGCGACCAAGCCATACACCAAACTGGTGTATGAATTCTCCTTGTTTGTAGGATAAGGGACCCACCTTTGCCTGCCTAGTCTACACCAAATTGGTGTATGAGACCCCCTTGTTTGTGGGATAAGGGACCCACCTTAGTGCAACGATTTTACTTCTAAGTTTATGAAGGCATACATACTCTACCCCCCTCTATTTTTGAACCTATGACCTTTTAGGAGGAAACACATGCTCTTAACCATTAAGTCCACTCAAGCTGTATAGGCCCACTCAAGTTGTATTATATTATATATTAAAATAAAATTATGTTCTTATATAATGTAATAGTAAGAGTTATAATTCAAACTATAATATAAATGATATAGAATAATAATAACATTTAGATATTATTAATAATATTTATTTATTTACCACAATTATGTCAGGGTGAATAATTATTATTATTATTATCAAATTTGAAGGTCATGGCCAAGCTAGACGCCAAATTGGTGTATGAGACCCCCTTGTTTGTGGGATAAAGGACCCACCTTCGGGAAACAATAATATAGTTACTATAAGTTATATGTTAATAATTATATATTTATATAGAGACATAAAATAAAGGGATTATTATTATAAATTCAAGGTGTTAATAAACTTAATGGAAAAATATTATATACCCAAGGTATTAAACAAAAGAGATTAATATTAATAATATAAACCTAAGATTTTTAATATTATGAACCCAAGAGATTAATAAACCCAAGGGATTAATATTATAAACCCTTGGGATTAAAAATAAACCTAGGGATATTAATAAACCCAAGGAATTATAAACCTAACACATTAATATTTAATTTAATCCTACCTTCGAAGATTGACCTTCGAAGGTTAATTGTTGTTGATCATATTTCACAATAGAGACGTTGTCCATGGTTGACCATATTCAACCATTATTAACCATGGTTGACCATATTCAACCACGATTAACCATGGTTGATCATAGTTTCCCATAGACACATTGGTTGATCGTTAATAGGGAATTGTATTTAACCAAAATTGAAAAGTGTTGACTACCAAACATACCCCAAAATAGTCAAATACCTTAGTAAATGTGGTTAACTAATGTTAAACCATTGAAATTAATATTATACACCCAAGGGATCAATAAATCCAAGAGATTAATAAACCCTAGGGGTGAATTTTTTTTTTCTAAATAAGGCTATTTTCTATTAGTGTAACATAGTGTACATGGAGGCACAGGCCTCTGCAGATCTAGCCCGATTCAAGGCATAATTCTCAAAATATAGCAAAAATGGGACTGCCCGCGAAAAGGAAACCAGTCCAATAAGAGTTTGTTTCGCTGCCTTGAGAAAGGAAACCAGCGTAAAACAATGAAAATTGATAATTTTTTACATCTTATGCCATACATTGATACCATAAATTAACAAAACCTTGTGACCAATGACCTTGAGACCAAAGACGATGAAATAGAAAAAACTTGAGAGCCTAGGTGTCATGAGGAGTGGGAGGAGAGTCTTCTACAATGAGACATTTGTATTCGTCAGTGTCATTGGCCTGCGTATCCTAGGTGGTTTCGGCTGCATGCTTGGGCTCCTTGGTCTCGCAAGTTCTACCTAGAGCTTGTTTGTCGTGCTTCCCATCATCTCTACTATGACCAAAGCTGCTGCTGCTGTCGGAGCGCATACTGTGGTAGCCAAAACCAGGGCCACCCTTAACGTCTGCAGAGGAGACATCACGGTGGGAGATTTTTGGCATTTTGGTCAGGCGAGAGCCAGCAACCTCGGTGGATTCCTCCTTGAAGGAAATCGTAATAGTGGCTATGACTCGGGGGCGGTCCATGGAGCAGTGGAAGTGGAATTGAGCTGAGTGGGTGGACTACGGAGAGGCTAAGAAATCCAGAGGCGGAGGAGTGGTCACAGCATAGGAGGGCAGAGCAGAAGGACAGGATTGACCAGCAAAGCATCCATGCCCACTATGGATGGCAGGATAACGACCATGAGAGTGCTCTAGGGACGAAGGCAAGGTGTTGGAATGGGACGAGGGAGACGAACGAGCGGCACGCCCTCTGCTGCTGCCTTGCCTGCACTGAATGCAATGCTAGAGCCAAGGCATGGTGGTGCAGTGAGGGTGGTGGGTGCACTGAATCGAAGAAGAAGTAGGGTGGTGGCACCACAGGGTCAAAGGCACAGAGGCAGGGGTGAAGTAATTCGCAGGGGAGAAATTCAACTGACAGTGGAGGCTCTGCGAAAAGCGATGGCCAGGGAGAACCTCTATACAACAGAGAAGGATACAACGTATCCCTGTTGGCATGCGGGAGCTCAGCTTCGTGACTCCAGGGGGACAGTAGCATCCCATAGGTTGAGGTAAGGGAGGCAAGCAACCAAGCAGGCTGGGAGAATAACCAGACGGAGGAGGAAGACGGTTTTGGGCCTTCATTTTGAAGGGATGGCGGTGACCTTGACCTCTGCACTGAATTGAATGATAAGTGTGAGAATGGCTGGAGCAATTTAATGCTCGTCGTTGGGGCCTGTGGGTGGCCATGTGGCTATGCCACATGCCAACCCAAAATCCCGCCTCCATGGTAGTAGCCTTAAACACCCACATCCAAGAAACCCTAGGGGTGAATATTATTAACGCAAGGGTTTAATATTATAAACCCAAGGCATTAATATCACAAACCCTTCGGAATAATATTATAAACCTAACATATTAAAAAACCAAAGGGATCATTAATATTATAAACCCAAGGGATTAATATTATAAACCAAACGGACTAATAAACCCATAGGATTAATAAACTCAAGGGTTTAATATTATAAACCCAAGACATTAATATTACAAACCCTTGAGATTATATAAACCTAATGTATAAATTAATTTCTTGCATTGCACTCATCAAAAGATCACAAATTGGATTGTAACTAAAAAAATCACTTCTTATCCATTTCATATGCTAGTTGTTGTCATGTTTTAGCTATTTTAAGGATAATTAACCAGGAGGAAATATAAAATAGGAGAATAAGGATAAGGATAAGATAGCGAGGAGGAGAACAATGAACCTAAGTTATGGGAATCATATCAAATGAACAATTAACCTAATGCATGTGAATCACATCAAATAAACATTTTTTATAAAATTATTTTAGGTCTTCTTTTTTAATGACAAATATAGGTGGTATTTATGATTGGATAGCCAAGTTAGTTGATCACTGCTACATTTTCCTAGTTAAAATATAATGGTTAGTCGTAAGCCTGTTGCTATTGTTAGGAAAGTTGAAACACCTTATGTGAGCATGGTATAATGCTATCTTGTTATCGTTCATCGAGGTTTTATTTCAACCTAGTGTTGGTATAAATTGTGTATTGTAAATATAGTTGCAAAAGTGTTGTCACTCATATTCTAATAAATTGTCATCAACACAAGGAAAATTCTACACAAACAATGATAAATTGTAATAAAATGCATTAGTTAAAAGTTAATTAATGAATGTGCTAATACATATAAAATAATTTCCAAGGGTTGTGTTACAGGAAAGTGATAATACAATGTAGACTCATTTATTTGTGGAATATTACTCTCAACATTTTGTGGCAATGTTGTTATAGTTATATGTAGGATTCCTTTACATGCATTGTTTATTGATATTGTTATTCATTTTACCATTCTCTGCATTTTTTAGCATGCATCCTTTCACACAACAAAATAGGTTTCCAGGAAAATGGCCAACCAAGATAGCATGGTCCTTTTGGGCCTTACTCCATTGGTGGTTATTACTTATTACCTGAAGAAATTCACAAAGTAACATATATGCGATGGGACTTAGGATAAGAGGTAATTAAAAAAAGGGGGGTGGGGGTCAATTGACGAAGAGAAAAAAAATACATGTCTAACTATATTCAACTCAAGTAGAAACATTTTACACCTACTTTCATGGTTCTAGTCCCTATTAGATGATTTGAATAAGGTGATCCTAAAAAAAAATGAATATGTGTTATTGGGTTTCATTCACAAATTAATCCTTCATAACAAATAACATAATTTCCTCGTGTGTAACATGAGGTCCGACATGATATCATATAAACATTATTTTATAAAAGTATTTCTATCATTTCTTTTTATTACAACCATCATATATCAATGATAAGTACGGATCTAACATGCGCCGAGAAAGATCAAATTTCTTCACGTGGAAACTTCTTTAGAGTGAAAAATACAATGCGTTGTTTTTTTTAATTTGTATTTGTTAATGCTAAATATAATATATATAAGACAAAATAAACTTTTTAACCATAAAACATATTTTTTTTAATGATATATACATAATTGTTTTTAAATGATATATACTATATACTTAACTTACATTAAAATATTTTACATCACATGTACATGGGGACACTTTATCACACAAATTAAAATGGTTTTGATTATTAATACATTTTTAAGTATATGTCAATATTAATTCTTATTAAAATATTTTATTGGTAACCCACGTTGAATAATTTTTTATATACAACATTTAAATGTTTTATTTTAACAAATTTGTTTCTATATATAAATATATATGAAATTGATATCGACATAAATGTGTTAACATATAAATCTTCAAATAGATTATTTAAATCTCTTGTTGAAATATTTTTGAAAAGTATAAGATTTAAACATCTTACTCGTACATTTTTTTACTTCTATTGATTTTTTTTTATTATAGTCGACAATATTTTTCTATTTAGAAGATCATTTTTAATTTTTAATTTTATTTTAAAGGGGGGCAAATAGACAGACAAAATTAGACACCCCCCTCATACTAGGTTGTAGAATAAGCCTCTCTGCTCAAATATAAGTGTTTATGACTTGATAGCCAAGTTGGTTGATCAATCCTACATTTTCCTAGTTGAGATCTAGCAATTAGCATTATCTAAGTATATTCAATTTGAACAAAAATTACACTTACTTTCAGGTTCTAGTCCCTATCAAAAGATTCCAATAAAGTGATATTGACCAAAATAAATGAATATGTGTTTTCAGGCTCTATTCATCAATCAACTCCTAAGAACATATAACAAAGGTTCCTTTGTGTGTGTGCATCTCCACTTGTCTTTAAAAGATATTGATATAGATACCATTTAGACAAATGCATTAATGAAAACATCGATGAAGATTCTCAATTTTCTTGCACTTTCCACCAAAGGAACTAGTTGAGGTAGAGAAATCTTTTTATATGCAAGAAACATTGTTACAAAATAACAGATTGTAGAAGTCGTGGGTAATCTTCACTCTGCCTTGTTTTCATTGACTTTGTGATAATTAAATTTTCCTAAATGTGCTTTATTGGCTGACATTTGACTACCTTAATTCAAGAACCTTAAAAACTCAAAAAACAAAATGTATAGCATTTAGGAAAATGGAAGACATCAATCATATAATTTCCTTAATGAAATTATAGGCACAAAAGCGTAAGCTAGCACAAAACCACCTCAATAGGCACAAAAGAAATAGAGAATCGTTTTTTTAAAGCTTATAAGAATGTTAGAAACATCTAATTATTTTAAAGTAAGGTGTATTGGAGTAGTTACATCTTACCAATAACATGCAGATATGTTTGTAGGAGAAACCATTTGAGTGAAAGGAAGGAAGCAAAAAGTATATACATAACAAAAAAAATATGTAATTACTTTTATACATGGAATCTTAAATAGAATAGGAATAAGAACTCATGTTAATTATTATTAAAACATATTTATTGTTTCAAATAGAGACCAAGAACGAATAATTCAAAACAAAATAAAATCAATTTTATGTTGTGAATGTGGTGAATACTTAAAAAAATATTAGATGAATGTATTTTCTCAAGATGGAAAGCATGGTTAAAAAATTGGATACCAACTCAAAACTATGTACATGGTTTCATACTTTGAATATAATTTTAAAGGCTCCAATAATTCCAATCAAACTTAAGAAGGCATTCTTTCCTTATCCTTACCTTTTTTCAGGATTGGTTGATAAGACTCCTAATAAAAAAGCAAACATATATGTTATTTTCCTTGTTTTCATATATATATATATATATATATATATATTCTTTACCTTTTCTAATTTTGCCCAAAATTTGGAGTGCTTTGGCATCATATCATTAATCTATATAGCTCCAAGATCATTTTACTAGTGCTTCAATTCAGTTAGGACTCATAACTTAGTGAACCTTTCCCATAAATTATCCAAAAAGATTGTGTCAAATCATTTCCCTAAAGTTAAAAAAGAAACACTATAGCTCTTCATTTTTGTTGTCCCAAAGCTTCTCCACCATGTACAGTGGTGGAATGTTTTGGTCTAAAACTTGCATGGTCCTTGTCTTTCTTCTTATTTTCATCCACCCAATTTTTCATTCTTTTCCAATACCCCTACAGTATTTTGGGAAAGAATGTGGTTGATCATTATCACTGTAGAATTCTCCAAATTGTTATTTTCTCCTCCTTTGACTATGGGAATGATGAGTTGGTTGTCCAGTTTTTTTGGATGCACTAATTTAGTTCTTTGATTCAATACTTTTATCATGTGGTGGATAAGATATTTTTGTTCCTTTGCCCCCATTTGAGGTGTTCCACATCAAGACCCTTAATTCCTTTCACCTTTATAAACATTAAGCATTTGATATTATTATATATTTCCAATTTTTAGAAATTTTCCTTCCTAACAAAGGTTTTTGTCTTGAAGACTCCCCTATTACTTTTTTGTTTTCATATATTTACTTCACATAGTCTTGTCTTTAATGACAACAAGATCAATGTCACGGGTTTTTTTGAGACAAAAACATTATCATTCATGGTGACTAAGGAAGAAAAAATACCCTTTATGAAGTAGTATGATAACTAAGTCTCTTGTAGGATCTCATTGAGTGAAGTTAAAGAAGCTTGAATTTATTTTATTTTTTGATCCAATTATGGTGCCCTAATGATCCTATAAATAACATGATTATGTAGACATTTCCAATGCTAGGAGGAGTGGAAAATTTTGTTTTGATAGTGGAAATTTAGTCAGGGTATGACACATGGAAGATAGATTAGAGCAGTGGAATATGTCATCATGGTAGTGTGGCACCACCTGGCACTACCACGTGGTAGGATAATTTGAGGTTTTTGACTGGTAAAATAGGCCAAATATGGATGACACATGGCACCCCTCTTGGGTTGCGACATAACATGATGACATCATCATGGAAACATCCATGGACACCCTTGGAACCAAGTCACATGGTTGGGTCATGTGTGGTAAAGGACTGAGAGCCTTGGGTCGACTTGGTTAAAAAGTGTTTGAGCCTTCAGTCCTATAGTCGGTCCTCATGGCCTCGAGGTCCACATAGAAGCTATAAGCTCATGTGACCAAAAACCATCTTTACATGAATAAATTCACGATGAATCAATAAAATGATGAATAGTTGTGTGTTTGAGATCTATTGGTGTGAATGGATGGCATTTGGTTGACAGTATAATTTTCAGCCAAGATTATTTTCATTGTTGATTTATTGAGCCCATAGGGACCATGTTCTCTAGTTACAATATTTTCGTACCACAATTTTTGTTCGAGCCCGAAGGGGCCATGTTCTTTGGTTACAATTTTCATTCAAGCCCGAAGGGGCCACGTTCTTTGGTTACAATATTTGTTCAAACCCAAAAGGGCCATGATTCCCTGGTTATAATATTTGTTTGAAGCTCAGAGGGACCATGTTCTTTGGTTTCAATTTTTGTTTGAGCCAAAAGGGACCAATATTCTCTGGTTATAGTATTTGTTTGAAACCTAAAGAAACCAAATTATTTAATTTCAATATTTGTTGAAGCCTAGAGGGGCCATAATCTATAATCACTATTTTTTTCAAGCCTAGAGGGTCCTTTAACCTCAGTAAATAGTATTCACATCAACCTAGACGGGTAGTGTTTCACTTTAACGATTTGCCAAGGGATATCATAAGCATCGGCCAATCTCAAGGGAGACCAATCTAATTAGCTCACATCAGAACCAAGTCAAATAGGGTATCACATTGAAAGAAAATTAACCTCAACTATGATGTGGTCTAGGCATGACACATTGGCAAGTTTGATTGGTTCCACAAATAGTGTATATTGGCATGAAACCTTAACATGTCAAACCAAGTGTTGGTGTGGTGTAACATACGATAGGTATCGACACTTTCCCCAATTCAGAGTCAAATTTTTTACAACGTCACAATCATAGGCATAAAATATTAGTTGTGTAGCTCAATTTTTGGGGTGTTGGTAGTGGTTTGTTCGAGACCCTGGTTCGAGAATCAACGGTAACACGGAAAAAAAAAATTTATTAATAAAAATAATTTTGTCAAACGGTTAACCAATTAGCAACATACATTCTACAGTGCCAATGCTGGACAATGATATTTTTTCTAATGCTCCCTGAAATAGCCAATTTTTATGATGGTCAATTAATTATATATTTTTAAATGTTTGTTTTAAGCTTTTGAGCCCATTCTTGAGCCAAATTGAAATCCAGAAGTTTCACAACAATCATTGTTTAGAGGTGAATGCATCCATAGATATGATATTATTTTTTGACATATATTTGATGATCAGAATATTTATTTCATTTTTTTAGGGTTAATGAGTAGGCTAAAGTGGTTTTTAGATACATGGCAAGAATAACTTTCGAAATTATTCATATACAACTATATTGTTAAACAGACTGAAGAAAAATTGTGAAAGGATATGGTAGAGTGTGGACAACAACATGAAATCTAATGACAGTGATTTATATGATATTTTGTCGTAGTGATTATAGATTGTGATAATGGTTGCATATTGTGACAAATATTGTGGTGAAAATAGTTTCAGTTATTGTAGTGACAATACTTGTAGGTTTTGATTGCATATTGTGACATTACTTATGATTTAGTGATTGATGATGCCAGTGGATGTAGTTTGAATTATTTTTAAAAGATTTCCATAAGGAATTAAAGAAGGAGGTGGGTGCCTCCACTAATATTGGAGACTCAATCAGGTTGGATCCTAAAGCAGGTTAGTGTTTGCTCACCATTGAGGTCAGTGATTCAATTAGGTTGTAGCCTACAGTAAGCAGTTTCTTGTATTATTTTGAGGTTGGTTCCTAAATAAGGTTGTAACCTACTGCAAATAGAAACTTGAAAATTTTTGGGGTGGGTACCTCTAATATGTCGAAGACTGCAAATCTATGTAATGAATTGAAGATTAAGAAGAAGAAAAAATTGTGGTTTTCAACCGTATGTGTTTCCACATAAAATATTTTGTCTCTTTTTGATGTGATGGCTTCTTGATGCGTTGATAGATTTATGGTGCATTGTTTTATTTGTAGATTTTCTACTTATGGTTATGTTTCATTACAATATGATTGTTTTTTGATGAAAATTTATGAAATGGTAAAATTTATCTCACATTGATTCACTCACCTCCCCTCTGAGTGTGAAATTTGGTAGAACAAGTGGTATCATAGGAGGTTATATTCAAGAATAGTTAACTACTATAATGTTAAATTCAAGGGAAAATGGGCACGACCAGAGTACTGGGTAAGCCTCCCATGTTCCATGGATCTAACTATGTATTCTAGAAGATAAGAATGAAGACCTATCTCATCTCCTTTGGAGCAGAATTTTGGGAAAATTGGAGACTGGTTATAGAGTTTCCATTACCATTCCAATAGATGTAGTAGATAAGACACTCTATACATTTAATACATAAGCCAAACACACTATCTCAAGTGGCTTCGTAGAATAAAAAATTGTCAAAATAATGCAGTGTAAGTTATTCCATTGGGTATTGAATAAGCTCAAAAATTATTATTAAGGGGATGTGAAAGTTAAAAAATTCAAGCTACAAGCTCTCACGAGTCAATTAAAAAATTTGAAGATGGAAGAAGATGAGATTATTGCTTCGTATTTTCTTTGAATGGACAATATTGTAAACTCCATTGCGGGTCTCAGTGAAGAAATCAAGGATATATCTATTGTTAAAAAAAAATTAAGATCCCTTCTTTCAAGATTCAATTCAAAAGTATTATACCTTAAAGAAATGTCAGAAGTAGACAAGATGATTTTGGATATGCTTCATGGAACTCTATCAAAATATGAGCTAAGAATAAAGAGGAAAAATAAGGATTCAAGGAAGTAGCTTTCAAAATAGTGAAAGAACAAAAAAGGCAAGAATCTCAAGCAGACTCCAACTCTTATGAGTAAAAAACTAAGTTTGTTCAAAACTTAAAAAGAGGAACTGACAAGTTCAAAGGTGAGCTTCCTTTCAAGTGTTTTGAATGTGGAAGAATAGTTCATTATGCATCTAAATTTCCTTATGCTAAGATGAATGATAGTGATGATGAGCCAAGATTCAAGTCCAAGCATTAAAGGAAGAATTAAGCTAGTAAGAAGAATAAATTGTACTCAAAAGAGTAGAGTGGTAGTGAAAGTAATGAAAGTGTGACTAATAAAGAAAGAGGTGAAATAGTATTCATTGCTAAGATCGAAGAACCTGAAGCATAAATAAAATATTAAGGAAAAATAAAAATAAAACCTTATCCAGTCACCTACTAAACGTTTTTTTTTCAATGATTACTTGTGATATGGTAACTTCGGACAACTGTTATGGGAAATACCCGGAGTCAAATAGAAAAAAATTCCACTATTCACTTCATTATCAAGATTTTCAAATTTTCTTGCCCCTTTGGGCTTATAACAATTACTCACCATGATTTTCAATGTGTTCAAATTTTTTCCACTCAGGCTAACATGTATCTAGAGAAAAAAACTCAGGTGGATGGGGAATTAAACCCACTATCTACCACTCAAATTATTGTACTTTGACCCATTCACTTATCAACCTTATCCTTTGACTTTAGATCTTATTTTTGGAGGTTTTTTTTCTATTTATGAGTTAGAAGTTGCATTAGGGACCCTACACTTCAATTCTAACTTATTTTTTACTCCATTCATATTTAATTAACCCTATTTTATACTATCACTCAGTTTTATAATTTCTAGCCTTATTTTAAGGCTATTAGCTGATCTGAAATTAAAAATTGAAGGTTTCTTGTAAAAATTTGCAAGTTAGTTTATGTCTTGTGGGAAATGGCCCAAAATTGAAAAAGCACATAAACTTAGTTAAGCTTTTCAAATTTAAACAATGAAAAATAGACAACATGGAGCTTCACAAAACAACAATTGATGACGAAGTTCACCCCTCCTAGGCTACGTCTCCAGATCTAGCTTCCAATGTTGGCCCTTCATATTATATTCTCAAATTTGAAATTACATCCACATATAATGCTCAAATTGCAAAAATAACACTGTCATTTTGTCCAAAACACCCAAAACCCCATGTGTAGGCTCTTCTTGGGCTCGAAAAGGCTGAAAAATGACCAATTTAGGCCTCCTTCTTCATTTCCCTGCTAATTATTTTGAAAAATTGACCCTCTGTAAAAACTGGCAACGAATTATTCCTTTGATGGATATGTGAGGAGACAAATTCATGTAGGTTTGGAGACAATTCCACCGATAAAGGTGTAATTTTTTGAATGATTAAATGTGTCAATAGGGTTTCACCCCTATTCCTCCATCCTTGGGTTGGTCATAAGGTAATTAATGTGACCAAGGGTGCAGGCTAGAGGCCACACACTCATTGGCTCCCTACTCCAGCTCATATTATAGTTGGAAAATGACAGGCTGGGTGTGGGAAGGGTGCCACTTGCTTGCCACTCATGTTAATTATGTCGTTGACTATGTTGTGACCATAGGGCCCAATGCTAGGGCCACGCAACACACCCCACTCCACTTCGGCCACAGACATGTGTTATACCATATAACACGGGGTTGGGCCCGTTGACCTGGCCCCCCCAAACATGTCAAATGTTCAATGATAAATAAAAACGACCCACATAGTATTAATAAGAAACATTATAACTCGACGGTAGAGCATATGGTTAATTGGATAGATGTCTCAAGGTCGAACCCTGCTGAGGTGGGTCAATCCATAACCATATTTTGGCACCAAAACTAGAGCCCCATGGTGCCTTTCTACAGGGCCACGTGTAAAATATTGATTGGGCCACGTGGCTTCCTGTTATTGGCCTAACATGAATCACCACAACTAATAAAATCTCTCCATTTTTCCTATCTGGATTGCTTCTCTGAAAACTATATTGCACAGTCACCTACTGAGGTTAATGCGATGTCATCGTAGGGTCTGCCCAGTCAACCCTACAAGTTGACTTTTTAGTTGTGTGCCAAAAAAAATAGAATTGGATAACTTCCTCATACAGTGTCTAATTGAGGTGATTCAATCATCATTGGAATCATAACGACGAGATCTATGATTTGGCACTAGTTTTGGGAGAATTTGAGCACTTTGATTTTTGAGCATATTTTTGATCCCTTGGATCATTCCTCCTAACTAGAATTTTTTGGACCACGAAAAGTATGTTTTTACTCAACAAGTAAGTGAGGGTACAACTCCCTCACTTTTACAATCTCAATACACCTTGCTTTACTTGGATTGATACCTTTGAGCCCCACTCAAAGGTACTCCACATTGCCTCTATGTGAAGTCCTTATTCTCTTGTCAAGAATTGAGTCTTGTTGCAATTTATTTAAATATTTAGGAGAAAAATATTCTATAGATGTAATATGAATATCCTCTTCTTTATCATCAATCTTTGGAGGCTCGTAGAATATCAAGTTTTCCACGTTCACAATGGAATAAATTTTTATGTAAGGTCGCAAATCTAATTGGAAACAATTGTTACCAATCTTCTCCAAGATTTTGAAAGGACCATATATGATTACCTTAAGATTTTTTCCTTCTGCAAATATTATTTCCTTGTTTATGTACAACCAAAATTGATCTCCTTCTTGGAAATCATGATCAACTCGATGCTTGTCATGTCTCGATTTTTAATTGGCTTTATGTTTGTCCAGTTGTTCTTGTACACTTTGATGCACTAGTTGAATTGTTTTGTATGAAGTGCTTGGGTTTGTCCACATCACTATGTCCATCTACTGCAATATCTTTATCAAAGATGAAATCCAAATGAGACTTTGGCAAATAACCCAAACAAAATTCAAATGCAGATACTTGTGTATATGAGTGCTAGGAATGATTATAGGCATGCTAGATCTAATGAAAATTCTTATCCCAAATTTTAGGATGCTTACCACAATATCCTCGAAGGAGATTCACTACTTTTGTATTTACTATTTGTATCTTGTTGTCAATTTGTGGATGAAATGAAATGCTATTCTTCAACATTGTGTCCATGAGTTCCCATAAAATTGACCAAAACTTCTAGACAAATTGGAAATAATAGAAGTGGGTAACACAAAGTGAAACCATGCATTTTGGAAGAACATTTTTGCATTATGTTTAGTTGTAACCTATTTCTTGCATGGAATAAACACACACAGTTTGCCGAAATTATCCATAAGAACGTATATATAATCATGACCTTTCCTAGACATTGGTAGCCCCCCAACAAAATACATAGAAACACTTTCCCAGGGAAGAGAAGGAATAGGAAATGGAGTGTACAAACCGAATTTCCTATTGCTTGGATTTCTAGTAGCACATATGGAACATCCTTTTACATATATTTAAACATTCTCATTCATGTGAGGCTAATAACAATACCTCTGAATTTGAGCAATTGTTTTTCCTACACCAAAGTGACCATCAATAAGAGAAGTTGGGGCTTCCCTTATGACATTGAATCTTCACCCCGTGGAACACATAACTTGCCAAAGATGATACAACAACTTGTTATGAACTTGATAATCCAACTCTTCAAAATGATTTCCTTGACTCAAATTTTCATAAACATCATTAAAATATCCATCTTGATCATACTGTTCAATATAAATTCCATGCATGACTGAGTTATGTTGGAAATACTGAGAGGGGGGGGCGAATCAATATTTCTTTCAATTAGAGCATTATTTAATCTTCAATTATTATCAGTGTTTATACAATGATAGCAACAAACAAGAGGAACACAAATGCATACATTTTTTAAGGTGGAAACCCACTCCGGGACAAAAACCACCTAATTCTTTTCTAATAATTCTTTAATATTCAACTCCAATTGAAAATAAAGCTCCAACTTCCTAGAATCTAGAAAAGCATTCTTCTCCATCTCCCACTGGATGGATGCTCCAACGCCCGAGATTCTTCAGTAGTCAACTGAACGGATGCCCCAACACCCAATGAGCTACAACTCACCCTAGCACCACCCTACCACCCTATAGAAGAATAAAAGAAGAATGGACTCCCGTACCAGGGAAAATGGTCCACTTTGCAATGATATAGAATGATGTAGAAGAAGAAGATATACTAGACCATAACCCCAACTTTGACACAACCACCTAATGATGATCCTAGACCTCCCAACACTACCTCTTCAACCCTTGGCAGATAGACACTAGTAAAAATTTTACAATAATGTATTTACAATGGCTTAGTACAATGATACCTTTACAATGATTGTATGCAGTGTTTCCCACTTGAAGACTTCATATGATGAACTTCTTGCTGCTGTTATGCACCTTGGTTGCTGCTCTTGTCATACTACCCTCTGATGCACCTTGCTTTGCTTTTCTGTCATAGAAAGTCTGGTCCTTTGCAATCCTTGACAACACATGATCTAGCTTTTTCTTTCCTTCTAGGAGCTCAATATTGAATCTGCTGTATCTTTGTTATTTTAGATCCTCAATATCTTATTTTCAGTCCTATAGTATTCCTTTGAGTCGTCTTTCTAATTCCACAAGTCTGACCCAATTTGGATTCTTCAAGAGAGAGTTATACCCAATCTCTCACAATGCCCTAATTATGGACTGTTTCAGAAGAGTGCACTTGTATGGCGTGCCACATGTCACTGTTTCTTAATTTGGCTCTTAAATTGATAAAGAAAAAACCAAAGACTATGCACTATATTTCACTTTTTACATAATTCCAATCCAATACTCAGATAGAAAGTTATGACAATTTTACCAAGGTCACTTCTTTAAGATGAATTTCAGGAGCTTGCAAAAACCCTAACTTCCACAGATCATATCTCCAAAAATATTGTGCACTTTGATCTGCAATTTTTACAGCAGCTTCCTCAGGATTTCATATTTGCCTCATAAATATTTCAGCTTCTGAACCTTCGTAGAAAAAAAATTACAGTGAAAATTCCACGATGACCTGTTTCAGATGGCGAAATCCCTTACCTAAGCAGGAAATGAAGATCACAATTTATATAAATGCTTAAGTTGAGAGGGGCTTCAACAAGTGAACGTGGGATGGATTTTAGGAGATTAAAAAATATTAATTATGACTTTTAAATGACCCATGCCCCAACCCCATGGGGTTTTAGCCCACTAACTGGGGGCACAAACTTCAAACATGAATATCTCTCAAACTGTGAAGAATTACATGGTGTGCCATATATCAACGGAAACATATTGACAAGTAGAAACCATCAAAAGAATTATTGACCTAGAATATATTAATTTGGTAGGTCAAAATTCCCATGCAATATTGGGTCAACCCCTGGTGCTGCTTGGGTTGACATCAATGACAACCGTTGATCAACAAGTAGTTATGCTTAAGAATAACAAATGCATTAACAATGGGCCTTGATAACATATTTGCAACTTTGTTGTATATACCTTTCTTGTACCTAATTACTAAATGAAATTAATGTAGGAATCCCATCCACCTGAAATATCTATCTTGTCAGTGTAGCTTGGTTGTGATAATATTGCAAAGGTTGATGGTCATTATGAATAATCATTTATTTACCCATCAAATAATGCTTCCATTTCTTTACTCTTTGTACCAAAGCATACAACTCTTTTATCATAGGTTGGATAGTTTATTAATCCATTGGTAAAGGTTTCAGAATGATAACAAATTGGCTTACCATACTACATCAAAAATGCTCCCATAGCATAATCACTTGCATTGGTTTGAATATCAAATGGATACTTAATATTTGGAAGTGATAGAATTGGTGTTGTACTAATTTTCTCTTTTAAAGTGTCAAAGGATTTCTATTGCTTTCCTCCCCACTGAAATATTTTTTTCACACTTGTCAAAGCATGTAATGATGCTACAATGAGTGAGAAGTTAGTGATAAATTTTCTCCAATATTTGGATGCTCCCAAAAATCTCCTAATTTCTGTTATATTGTTGGGTTTAGGCCAATTCACAATGACTTCAACTTTTGAGGGATCAATATTCAATTCACCCCCTTCTACAATATGACACAAATAAACCAAAAAAAAATTCCCAAATTCACACTTATATATCTTCAAATACAACTTTTCCTTTTTCAATACATCTAAAACTTCTTTCACATGCTTGAAATTCTCTTCATGAGTCTTACAGAAAATACAAATATCATCTAAGTAGAATATGAAAAAACCATCGAGGAATGGTCGCAACACATCATTCATAACTCTCATGAATGTTGCAGGTGCATTGCAAAGCCCAAAAGACATAACTAACCATTCAAACAAACCTTGTTTTTTCTTGAAATTAGTTTTCCAAATCTCATCTTCATCAATCCTTATATGATGATAACCTCTTATCAAATATATCTTAGTAAAGTATACAACTTCCTTAAACTGATATAGCGAATCATCAATGTGAGGAACAGGATAATGATTATTACCGCGATCTTGTTTAAAGCTCAGAAATCCATACACATGCACCATGTACCAAATTTCTTTGGAACCAAAACAATAGGAGACCCACAAGGAGATATGCTAGGTATGATGACCCATTTGTCAAGAAGCTCTTGAATTTTCTTCTTGATTTCTTCATTCTCCAAAACTAACATTTTATACATGCCAATATTTGGAAGTGGTGCATCCTGCTACAAGTGAACCTCATGTTGGATTCCTCTTTTAGGAGGAAAAACTTCAAGTTCTATTCTCTATTGTGTTTTCCAGATGTGGAACCCAGATTTTTTGTACCTAGATTCTACTTAATAATGAAATCCTCATATATGTTGCACCGGTTTTCCCGCTTTGGGTTTTTCTGGGGACTTATGTCCAAAAATCAGTGTGTCACTTTGTTTGAATGAGCATAATATTCACTAAATGATCTGCATGTGTAGGTTGTCAACTTCGTTTACTTCGGTATTTTCTTAATCTAATTTCTGAATATAACTTGTATAATTTAAATCAAGTAGGAAAATTAAACCATGATACTGCAGCAGAATTTTCACATGGTATCATAGCGATAGAAGATCAAGATGAATCTCTAACAAATTAGCTGAAGAATATTTTCTCTACAGGATAACAGCAGAAGCATGAGAAATATGGAAGGGGCAGCTTGGTAGTAGGAGGACGCAGATCCAGGAAGGGGCACCACTGTAGATTAAGAAGTCAATCAAGCTTACACAAAAACTTCCCAAGCTAGTGTAAGGACTGTGTCACCCAGTCTGGGTTATGAAATCCACTTCTGAGCAGCGTTGGACTAGTCAGTGAGACACAATCCAGTCATTCTTCCTATTTCCGAAAAGCCTTTCCAAGATCTAGAAGTAGTGCTTCAGATCTTGAGTAGCGCTTGTGTGGTGGAGATTTTTTCGGTGCAAAATTGTGCCTAGCTAAGTCAACAAAGGTGGGAGGAAGATAGCTACTTAGCAGATCTGAGCCAAAAAAAATATGAGATTCGATCATGAGGGTGATCAGATATTTTTGTTCGATTGTGTTTGGGTGGAATATTTCCAGGAGGGAAATCAGTTTTCAGAAGAAGCAATTACTAGAGTGTTTCAAGTCACCAAGAAACCCAGATCCAGATTTTATGTAGCCACAGAAAGAGGGAGAAGAGTATTGTTTCTGTCAGATCTAAGCTAGATGGATTCTCACAGGCTGAGAGACCAGGACAGGTTGGGCAGTGTGTCCAACTTTTTCATCTAGAGGGCAAGGGTCCTATCATTCCTAGATGAGTACGACATCAAGGACCATGCGACGAGTGTTTTAGTTGTGCCTGCAGATCCTGATCCTCTGAAGAAATTTAAGGAGAATCAAGCATGGACTAAGTTTTTGATCATGGACAGAGTGAAGGATCACGTAGTACCACATATTTCCAATAAGAACACGACAAATGACATGTGGGTCGCTCTAGAAGAGATGTATCAAGGGAGATCTTTCCAATGAAAAATGATTCTATAGAATCAGATGAGGCTATTCCAGATGTAGAATGGTGAGGAAATAGATCCTTTCCTTTTCCGACTTCAGACCATTTGAGACCAACTGGTTGGCACGGGTGCAACTCCAAATTAAGGACTCTTAGCAAGGACTGCCCTGAATGTAGCCTCCTAGGAATGGGAAAAATTTGTTCAGAGTATACTAGGAAGAGCAGTGTTACCATCCTGGGCAGACATATGGGCAATCCTCTGCCAAGAGGAGATAGGGAGGATCACCAAGAAGCAAAATATCGGTGATGGGACAGTCAGAGTGAAGAAAGAATAGGAAGATAATGTATCCCTTGCATCAAAGGAAAGAAAACAACAAGGTAAGAAGAAGAGGGACCTTTCCAAGGTCCGGTGCTTTAACTATGGTGAACTTGGACACTTCGCCAACACTTTTCCTAAGAAGAAGGACAAAGGAGCTTCTGATTTCAAGTTTGCAGTAGCAAAGGATGATGGTTTTGATGATGATGCAGCCATGTGTGCTCATGTGCCTCGAGAGAAGAGGTGGGGTGACATGGATCTGTAGAGCATCTACAAACACTAAGGGGGTCCTTGAGTCAACCCTACTCTTAGATCACATACGATCTACAGGAGCCTTATTACGATAGCAAGATGAGTAGAGAGATGGTTGCAAGGGTCACAATGAAGCATATTGGAGAGATGAAGAGTTGAAGAGGGAGTAGTGTAAGGCAAAGGTAGCAGCAGCGTGGAGGCAATAGCGCAGACGCTGATGGGACTTCAATAGCACAGAGAGGCTAAGCTCACACAGTGCAGTGTTCAAGTAGCATAGTGGCTTCAAGAGGACAGTGTAAATCAGCACCCAAGGGAGCTTTAGTGATGGTAGACAGCCTGACTTATCTGTCAACAATTGGGCAGGAGTCCTTCAGTTGCTTAATTCTCGGCAACTGAGTTTCAGTGCAGTAGTCAGCGGTGGCAGTGCTATTGGCAACATGATGCAGAATTTGAGAGGGAGCTGCAATACAGATGTGGCAGTATCAGTGGCAGTGACATGGGCAGCAGTACAGAGAGAAATAGTGCAGTGGTTGGAGGGTATCAGGCCAAGCATCAGCAGCATAGAAACCAGATTTAATATCTTGTAGTACATCGTGTGGAGGTATTGCTAGAGCACACTATGTGCTAAGAGGAAGTGTTGAGATTTTTTGTAGTTGGTGTAGCATCGGGTGTGCTCTAGCTCTGAAATTTTTGGAGGGGCTAAGATGCACTTGAAATCCAAAACCCATAAAGTGTTTGGTGAAATTTCAGTTGGTGTTCAAGTTATTCAAATAATTAATTATTTTAATGGATTTCCTAAGTCTAAGCTTAGGAAAATTAAATAATTAAAGTGAATTAATTAACACATGTGATGAAATGTTCTAAATGACACAGATCAAGCAGTCTTTTAATCTTAGCCATTGATGAGTTTTTTAATCTTAGTCATTGATGAGATTAATGAAAAAGTATAAGAGAAAGGTGTGAGGGTCAGTTAGAGACAAACACACAGATGTAGAGCTGAGAGATTGATCTGGAATACAAGGGCAGGGTTTGCTAAGAATTTCTAGATAATTTTTCTGTAGCGAGAGGTAGTACTGGCTGAGGGGATGATCTGATCCAGGAGCCAAGATTCAGCAAGAGGCAGAGGAGAAACTTTCAAGGACAACATGGAGGAGTAGAGAGCGGCAACAACAACTACCCAGTAGTTGCGCATCGCAGAGGCTTCAGTTACTATGCAAGTGCCAAGCAGGCCCAGGAAGGGGCAACGTTGTAGCATCAGGGAGCTTCAAAAGTTACATAGAGGAAGCGTAAGAATTGCGTCACCCACTCTGGAGTTATGTAGTCCCTCTCTGAGTAGTGTAGTGGCACATAGAGCCTAGTAGGGCTGAAATTGGGGCTTCAAGAGCAGCGCTGGGTTTTCTAGGGCCAGTCCCAGCTAAGTCTTGTAAATCCCATTTGAGGGTGTGGATCAGTCAGATATTTTGTCTTAGAATAGCAGGTTAGCTATAGATTTATTTTATTCTCTGTTGGGTTTTCCAAATCTAGAACCCAAATTTGTTGTACTCAGATTCTACTTAATAAATAAACGCTCATATTTGTTTCACTGGTTTTCCTTCTTTTGGTTTTTTCGGGGATTTATGTCCAAAAATCAGTGTGTCAATTTGTTTGAATGAGCGTAATATTCAGTAAATGATCTACATGTGTAGGTTGTTGGTTGTGTTTACTTCAGTGTTTTTTGAATCTAATTTCTGAAGATAACTTGTATAATTTAAATAAAGTAGGAGAAGTAAACCATGATACTACAATAGAATTTTCACAAGAAAAAGTATATCCAAAACAATGGAAAAAGGACCTAAAAAAGATAAAAAGGTTTTCACTACCACAAATATGGGCACTATGCAACAAAGTGTTTGCACAAGAAGTCTATCAAGAATCCTTCAGAAAGAGCAGTAGGTGAAGCACCTGCCTCACAATTAAAATTAGACTTCACCCTAATTGCATGCATGGATATCACTGTAATGGGGAGTGTGCGGTACCTAGATTCTAGTGCCTTGTTCCATATGATAGGATGCAAATAATTCTTCAGTATCCTAGAGGAGAAGGATATCTAGATGCACATAAAACTTGTGGATGATGGGAGGTACAATACCAAAGGAATCTGAGAAGTAATATTTAAAAGGGATTCAGGCTCCCATCTTCATCTGACAGATGTTATGTATGTACCTGGGATGAAGAATAATTTGATCTATGTAGATGTATTAGAGGATAGAGGCATTAATACATTTGATCCAAATTCTGACACTGTTGACATATTGTCGGAAATTTCCCCAAGTTTTCTCAATTTTTTAAATCCCACTAATAACCATCGTTATAGTGACGTTTAGGGACATTGTCGGTATTACGACATTTAGTAACATCGTCAGAATACTATTGTTTTGGGACACAATGTCAGAAATGCGATGTTTCTAAGACATGAGTCAGTATTGCGACATTTGGAGACAAGCGTTGTTATTGTGGCATTTAGAAACACTTGTCGAAAGTGCGACGGTATTGGGGATAAACGTCAGTATTGCAACGGTTTGTGGACAAAGCGTCGGAATTGCGATGCAAGTGTCGGTATTACGACGTTTGGAGACAAGTGTTGGTATTGCGAAGTTGGGAGATAAGTGTCGGTATTCCAACGGTTTGGGGCTGCCTCTGATTTGGGGATTCAGGAAAATATCCATGGCCCAGACAAGTTAGGGCTCGATTAAACAACGGTGGTGAAATCTAATAGCTACGGTTAAATTCTTACCCTCCTCTGGCGTTCCATTGTGCTATGCTCACATGCTATCTCTCTGCAACCCCGGAGAAGGTCCATCCATGGAAAATATCGGCATCATGGAACTCTAAGGAAGGTGGTTGGATTCCCTCCATCTGTAGGCTACCTCTTATCCGGGCATTCAGAAAAATATCCATGGCCCAGACAAGTTAGGGCTCGATCGAATGATAGTGGTGAAATCTAATAGTTATAGTTAACTTCTTACCCTCCTCCGGCTTTCCATTGTGTATTGTTTCATCCTATTCTCATATGCTATCTCTCTGCAACCTTGGAGAAGGTCCATCCATGGAGAAGATCGGTTTGCAGATAGGGTTATTAATAGAGGAAGGTGGTTGGATTCCCTCCATCTAGAGAAGGTCCATCCATGGTAGAGATCGATCATGGCACACCCCCTATCAGGTAGGCTTTCTAAACCCTTCCTATCTCAGTGGTTTACAGGCCTTTCATTTCTCACCCCTTATGATATCTTTCATCTTTTGTTTCTAACTCAATTCTTCAAAATTTTAACAGGATGACAAGGTGTACAAGGTCAAACCGGCCTTCAATTTTGAAAATTTATCTTCCACCAATTCCAAATCTAATTCTAGAGTTATCATCGTGGCTATGCAGGCACATCCCATGACCATCTTCAGGTAGTCATTCTTTCTACTCCCCACAAGGTTGTAGATATATTTTCCCTTAAGGGGTTTCTATGCTATCTAACAGACAATTTTTCGTTGATTGGAATATAGATATGCTTTATTTATTTTTTCTAGTGGCTAGGTTTAACTTATAGTTAATTTATTTATGTATTGCAGGTATAAACCCTAGCTCCGCACACCCCATATTCTGTTATATTTTCTACCGCGTTGTCTCCAAAATTAAAGGGTTATGACTCCTCTTGTTTCAGGTGTGACTATGCATTCAACGACCTATTTTACACATAAAACGTTATGACTTTCGCAGAATGTGTTGTGTTGTAGTCCTAGGGTTTAGTTTTCCTTTTATTAGTAAATTATAAAGCTTCTTGACACTAAAAACGTTGAATCTTCCATTCCAAGGATCGAATGTCCTCCTCCACCTAGGCCTAGAATGCCCCCTCCTCCACCTGACGGTGGTGCCCCTCCTATGTACGGTGCTCCTCCTCTTATGCAGCCAAGACCTAACATGCCTCCTCCGCCACCTGGTCAGTAGCAGTAGCAACAACAACCACCTCCTAGACATCAGTAGCAGCAACTAACAATTGAATCGGGTATTTTTTTAATTTCTCTACATATTTTTTGTAAATGAGAATGTCTTTTTATGTTTTCCAACAGGATTGAAAAACTAATTTCACCATTTCAAGTCATGAGTATTTGATTATTTGTCATTCTAGTGATAAAATGAGTTAGAATCTCCAGCTGGGGAAAGCCCAAATCATCACAAACATTAAACTTGATAATCTTCCTCCAACTTATATTAAGTGAAGATAATTTCATGGCAGAAATTAATAGGCAGAGATTTTGTAGAATTTGTAGTTAGTTGAGCTACTACACTTTTCCTTTACTTTGATTAAGCTGATAGTACTGATCATTTTTTTTTTAAATTAGGGACCTTTTGCAAGAGTCATTTTTATTTGTATAGAACATTCACAAAAGAATCTTATTCTAGCCTTACAGACCTTATTGTATTTTCTATTAGGTGTATTCCTTATTAATCGCCATATCCATGCTAAAATGCTAAAAATTGTTGCCTTGATTGAATATTTGTACATATACATTTTATTCTGTTTAGGAAATAATAGGTTGTAAAACCATTTCACTGTGTGGTTACCATATTATATACATTTTTTGGCATAAAATGTTTTCTTTAATTATTAATATAACAGTAATGTACAGATAGGGCATTTTTTTACAAAAGTAGGGTGTTTGTTGTGTGGTGATCATCACAAGCTTAGGCATACCATGAAAAAGATGCCTTAATAACTGCCATAACTACCTAAGGGAATAGAAGTTAACAAAACCGCCACCTAGGCATATCCAATAACATTAATATTCCAAAATGTACAGCTGGCACTTAACCAATAAAGTTTATAAAGTCTTGCCTTATGGTATGAAAATAAATAAATAAAAATTTCAAATCCTGAAGGATTTGTTGCTGGGTTGAGACCTGTATCGGTATATTTTTTGTTGTCCTTGGGAGTGGGCCTCCAGCCATTATTGGTTGATTCAACATTAGTTATAGCAGGCCACTTCCCATCATTTGTGACTTGTCTTTTTCTGCAACACCACCAATCACCCACTGGGGAATATTACTATATTTGTAACCTGGTCTTTGAAAATTTACCTTGATTCTGCTCTATTTTATGTGTTCAATGCACAATATTATGCAATTCATCCTATTCTTAACCTTTACAGCATAGATAATTCATAAACATGTAATCTACAAAAAAACACAATATAACATAACATTTATCTTTGACAAATGACACCAATTGGCTTCAAACCTATATGTTCCGCTCAAAAATAGACTATGCTACTCATATCTCTTAGTAGTGGGTCATCTCGGTGTTGTGGTCAAGACTCTATCAGGGTAAAAGGCTACCTAGGTCAACTATGGTCCATAGTTGCACCAATATGGTAGCAGACCAAGGTACTTGATTCCAACATCTTCCAACCGACTTTCTCTCATCCCCCATTTGCCTTCACAACCCACGGTAGTGCACCCCTTCCTCTGCACTCATAGTCCATTAGGTTGTGGCACTACAATCAAAGGTTTCCAACTCAAAGTGGCTAGGGATGTTCCAAAGGCCCATGGCTTATGGGAGTTCCAAATCCACCACACCCAAATCTACCCAGTATTGATAGGGTACGAAATTCACATTGTCATGCAACATTGGCTGGAGTTGCAAAGAAATCTCAGGGTGGAGACAAAACTTTGGATCCCCTAAGACAATTGAGGGTGAGGATGTATATCTCTGGTTGGGAGGAAAATTGTGAACCATATACCTATGCCCATCCTGAGGTGTATCAATAACTATGATACCCATAACTTATTCAATACAACACTCTGCAAAATAGGGTTACAAAATGGCAATCATTGCCTAAAATTTAGGACATATTGAAGCCATAGGAAAGAATGCATTATATTGTATATTTCACCATTGTGGCAGAAATTGCAGTCGTGACAATATTGTACATTTAGGTATGGGTTTTTTATCTTCAACGTTGTTGTACATCTAGATCCCATATATATATATATATATATATTAAATGTGCCTCCATAGGTTGAATGACCTACATATAAGACATCAGACTTGAAGTAAGGCATTAGTTCCCCTTAAGACAAGGTCACCATACTTGAAATAGTGGTACCTAACACTTGAAGGCATTCATGATATCATAATAATATATGATGTCGCAAATGTAGTTTAATTTCGTTCTAGCCTTGGACATGCTCCAATCTATAGGCATATAATTTGACAATGACTTATAATAATCCTGTCCCTGACATATACATGGATAGACTCGGATATCATTTATATATTTTAATCCCTACAATACCCAACTCAAGTCTAGCTCTCATGTCCTCATAAAGAGCTGATTAATTCATGGATTCCTTTACTATGGAGTTGAAGAAGAGACTGTTAGACTTGCCTTGTGTCCCTGAATCTGGCAATAAAACAGAAGGGCTTACTCGCAGTGCCAGTTTTTCCACCTGCTAGGTTGAGGAATTGGCATATAGCCAAGAATATGCATAACTCCCTTCATCGGTAAGCCTTCTATCTCGTTACCTTGTTGAGAGATGAATTTTATTACAATGGTTTATGTTCACTACATTTTTTCTCAGAGAGCATGCTTTTATATGCCAAAATCACAACTATAGATTTTCAATTCATTTGTGTTGTTTTATTAGTGCAATTATTTTCTCAAGCTACAAGTATCCAAAACTCACAAGGAGAAGTTTTGATAAAAACAAGCTAACATGATATGAAGCCATTGTGTGTTCAGGATAAGACAGGATTAATGCAGCTACTGAGCTCTCTTTAAGAGCAGAAGAAACACAGCAAGAACACTCATGTGCACTATGCTCTGTTCTATGTGCATTCAAAACCCACTATGTAACATTTCTCCTTTAACACATTTTGTCAAGTAGGGTGTGTGTATCAACCAGGTTTTGGCACTAGGCGTACATGTTAATGGGATATCCTAATTTACTGCTAAGTGGAGTCAATCAAAGCTTATATCCATGACTGAAAATGGTGATGTAATAGATCATCCTCTTTATGTTCTTTGGTCACAGAGTCTTAAGTTCATAACATGAATAGGCACATTTGTTCAGTCTATTTACAATTACACTATTCAATAGTACCTCCTTGTAAGTTATTCCAAATAGACAATTTTATAATTAGGGAGCATGGAACCATATGTAGCAGCAAATGGTTTCAATACAATTCCATTGTTTATGATTCTCCACAACTGGTTGGTTCAGACACCAATTCAATTCACGTGTTTTAACAACCAACTGGTAAGCAGTGTGTGCTAGATGCTCATTCCACATTTTTTGTCAAACCATTTACCAGGATCCCAGAGGTCCAATGAATTAAACCTGGAGGCTCTGATACCACTTTGTGGTGTACCTGACCTCCTATACAGCTCCATCAACAAGATGGGGCACTTAATAATTGAAATTTTTACTTTCAATCCTACAGAACTATGGACTAAGAACATACAAAGCATGGGCCCATGATTTCAACCAAATTCTACATCCTTCTATTGTAATTTCATGCTATCTATGTCACTTAACTCACGAACTTTAGTAAAGAATTATGTTGTGGCTTAGTCCATAGTGTAAAAATACTAATTACAACAACGGTATATAACATAGCAGTTGCAAAAATTAAACTTGTCTATCACCAGAGCTTAACCACATTGAATGGATGTCAAAGAACGATTTTCCTCCCAACTATAGGCAATCCATTAGGACAGCCCCTCGAGTTGGGGTCATGGAATGACATAGGAAAAGATTCTTCTTCAATTTCCACTCTCCAAAACACAGCACTCTAGCATAATGACATTGCACTCACAGTAACACAAGATACCCATGATGTGTAGAAAATTCCATGAGGGAATGTGTACCAAGTGATGGAGAAGAACAATGACAAACATTTCCATCTCCAATTCAAATTTTCCATTTTATATCCCCCTTGCATGGTAGGCTAGTTGTCACCACATAAAAACCTAATTTTCATAGATAGCTAGGTATCCTTCTCTAATACTTAATTACTTCGTAAAGGGGGTATATAATGTTTGAGTCAACAAGGGAAATTCATGTGCCCCTCATCTTCACTCTAGCCATTTTCCATCTGTCAGCCCATGGTCGTTCCCATGTTCCCCTTGGCTATTCTATGTTGTGTATGTTAATTTATCAGGGACACTGACATGTTCACATCATTATCATAGGCCTCACCCAGGCCTTATTAACATCATATTTCATGGTCTAAATGATACACATTCACTAGCGGGGTCTTGGCCTTGGGCTCTCATTAGGAATCATTTTACATGATCATTTTATATTTTTCCATATACATTCTATTTACAAGTCATTGGTACCCTTGACTCAGTACCAAGACAAAAGTTAGTCATATATGCTAAACTTCACATATACATATTCAAACAATTCTTTGTGGAAGCGTGTTATTACAACTGCAGAAATAAAACAATTTTCTTTATCAAAACAAGCAATAGAATAAAGAGAGAGGAATAAATGCACAATGCTCTTAGTTTTAACCAATCAAACAAAGATTTATTTTTTGAAAGTACTAAAGAGAAAATAGTTTGGAGTCTTACCTGGCAAGCAAGAAGTTGCTTATGGTATTGAAGCTTGGCCACACGCTCTTTGAGCTCGGTGACATAAGAGCGAATATTATTAATATTCTCTTCAGCAACAACCTTGAACATATTATTAACATTTTTTATGTCAAAAGAAGCACTATGTTCAAGCAATTCAGTGATGTCTGTGGTAACACATTGGCTTCTTTACCCTCATTTTTATGAAAAATATTCTTCCTCAAGCTCCCGGGTCTCTTCCAGTGAGCTGTTTCTGGTGGAGTGTTTTCGTTATGCTCAAAACTATTTGTCACCCAAGAAGAGGGAGAGGATGGAGGGCTAGTCATTATTTCAGCTATACAACTTCTGCTCCTTGTTAGTTTCGGAGCTCTACTGAAATTCGATAATCTAACCTCATTGGGAAGAGGAAGTACGAGATTTTCAATGGGTTGTTGCACATTCTGAAGCTTCTCTTCCAACACAAAAATTGTTGTATCAGTCTTAGTAAATTATAAACTCATATTATAGGCCAAGAAAATCACAATTATTCTTGTACAGTTCTATGTGATAAATCAAGCAGGGGTATCCTTTTAGTAGTTCATGCTTCACGGTTTAGAGTTGATGGTTTTTAAGGTCGAGGCTCTGAAATTTGAGAATGAAAACAAAATAGATAGAAATATATGATCCTAATATTTCATTTACAAATTATTGGTGTGGTTATTTAATGGGCTGGAAAATGTCTCTTAGATTTTGAGACTGAAGTAATGAAGTTGTTATGACAGTGCGTGATGCATTATAAATAAAACCCATCAGCACTACTCCTTCGGGCAATATAGTGTTGCTCATTATCACAACACACTAGTCTAGATGGTTGAGGGTGATTAAAAGGCTAGTAGATGGAGTACAAAAGGAATTGATCCAACCTTGTTTGATAGTTCAGGTGCTATAACATAAAATCTTATGTTATATGACTGCTTGCTTCCAAATTATCTGGGGAATTTGACAAATCTAGACAGCATCATCTAAATCAGTGTGAAAGTTTGGAAATGCTTCCAAATTTTGTGGGGCATTTGACAAATCTAAACAGCATCAACTTAACTTAGTGTCAAAGTTTGAAAATGCTTCCAAATTCCTTTTGTAATCTATTGCAACTAAAACATCTGCATTTGAGGGGTTGCTATAGTTTGACTATCTTCAGCAAAACAATTGGAAACTTAATCATGATTGAATGCTTAGATCTCTCACGTTGTTCCCACATGGAATTACTTCCTCCCCAAGTTGGCAATCAAAATTCCCTGAAAAAGTTAACTTTGGTGGGTACAAACCTCAAAGAGTTGCCGAGTGATGTTCTATGCCTCAAAAATTTGGAATTTCTGAGATTAGGAGGGTCTTCATTGGAAGTACTTCTTCCTTCGCTCGGTTATCTAACGAGTTTGAAGGAATTGTGGCTTCGGAAATGCGAGAATCTGCAATATTTTCCAATTTCAATTGGAATTTTGACTCAATTGACTGTGTTAAACATATCGAGATGTGGAATATATTACCTACCACTAACTGTCATGGAGATGAATGATCTAAAAGTTTTAACAGTATGCAGGTGTCCTTTAACTAAACTACAGGTGTCCTTTAACTAAAATACCAATTAAAAGGACTGAAGGAGATGAAGAAGAGCTATTAATGGAGTACACAGGCATGGTTCAACTCAACCAGTTAAAAATTGTACCACAGATATATCGCAGGTAATATTTCCTGCAGGCATTTGCCCCAACCTTAAACATCTCAAAATATACCATTGTTAAAATTTGGGGGAGGTTGGAGAATTGCCAACAACACTTATAATTCTGCATTTAAGGTATTGTGGTGCACTTACCAAAATAGAAGGGCCTTGTGGCCTTGCACAACTTGAAAGGATGGATATCACAAGGTCGACTAATATAAAAGAAGCAGAGCTCCCGGGTCTTGGAACTTTGATATCTTTGCTTTAGTATTGATATGATGCTACCTGTATATGGAGTGAAGAATGGAAAGTGTTGTGTGTTAGCATAATGATGAAGCCTGTGTGCAGGTTGGATGTCATGTGGCCTTGGTACTGAAGTCTGATTGTAGTGAGATCATATGTTTTCTGAGTTGTCTAGCCTATAGAGAGATTGTGTGATTAGTGTGAATAGACTGCAATTGTATATCTTGTAGATGAATTTTACACCTATAGTATATCAATTTGGAGACTTTGGAGATAGATAACAATATTTGTGGATACCTATAGAGTGTATTGAAAAAAAAATGGTGTGATGAATTGATTTGATTGCTACACATAGATCAGATGTTCAAGACTTGTGTACTTGTTGTGTTTGTATTTTTATATGCTTATAACAATGCTATTATTGTAGAGGTGAATGGCTAAGACTGTCAACATATGTATGCCATTGTGTTTGCAAGGTCGCTAATGCTAAAGGACAGAGTGTCATAATGAAATGTATTGCTACCTATTGTTGTAATTTCATAAATGTATTTGAGATGTTGATGGTGTATTTAGAGCATCCTGTGTATGAGGTTAGAGTTTGATGTGTTTTCATGAGGGCAGAGTATCGAGTCATTGTTGAGATGCTACTAGTATGTCTAGGTTACAGTGAGCCAACTACTATCTTTGGGAATGCAAGCCCAAGCAAGTGGGCACACCTTCCAGCTCAAGGAATACCAATGATATCTGTCATCCATTCAAGGACAGCATCTCCCCTTCTGTTAATTGCAATCATTGATTCAAACAGGGCACATATTCATAAATTCCTTGATTGAGGCAGAATATATGTGAATACAAAACCCAGCATAAGTTCATTGGATGAATTTTCCTTCCTACTTATGTGATCCATATCGATCGTTGTGAAATCTTTGTAATTTCCCTTCCAACATAGTGGATTCATTGACTGTACATTTGAATTGACTAGGTTGCATTGACTAGTCCTCCTCTCATATGCCCCACTATGGATTCTTTTCTCCCTGATGATTTTTTTTTTCTTTTTGACATGATCCGATCTCACTCTAACTACCTCATTTTCTGTGAAATCTACTTTGGTGTTATATTGCCTTTGAATACGAAGAGCCTGCCAGTTGTGGAAGGGATATAGTTTTTCTTTGCATATTTGAATTATTTTGGTGATTTGGATGGAAGATTCTTTTGCTAAGCCTAGGAGCTACAAAATACTGAGCTGCAAGTCTCTAATTAGAATTCAGCTCCAATGTGGACATTCTTCACAGAATATTGCCAGTGCTTTCTGATTAAATTTCAAACTGAAAATTGTCTATATTTAATTTGTGATGAATATTGTTCTGTGTATATCTCATTTATAATCAGAATATTAAAATTCATAGAATATTGCTTATGCTTTCCAATTATTTTTGACATTTAAAGAAAATTGTATGTCTATTTTATTTATGGGAAGATTGTTAAATTTCTCAGAATATTGCCTATGTTTTCTGATTATATTTTGAAATTTAAATAACTTTTCTACTTGCCTATTTTAAATAACTTGCCTATTTTGTTTTTAGGGAGAATGTTGAACTTCCTCAAAATATTGCTCTTGCTTTCTGATTAAATTTTGAAATTTAAAGAAAATTGGCCATGTCTATTTTGTTTATAAGCATAATGTTAAAATTTTCAGAATATTTCCCCTGCTTTTTTATTATATTTTCAAAGCTGAAGAAACTTTTTCGTTTATTTATTTAGACACAGAATGTTGAACTTCTCAGGATATTACCTATTGTATTTATAAGTAGAATATTCATCTTTTCAGCATTTTGCATGTGCTTTCTGATCAAAATTTTAAGTTTAAAGATGTGTATTTTATTTATAACAGCCCAAAGCAAGCCTCTTTGTAAAATAAAATTAGAGGGAAAGAACAATAGGATTAGCAAGTTTAAAATCCTGAATTTTCCGATGCATAGAACGTTAGTCTAGTTGGTTGAGGGTGATTAAAAGGCTAGTAGATGGAGTCCAAAAGGAATTGATCCAACCTTGTTTGATGGTTTAAGTACTATAACATAAAATCTTATGTTATATGACCGCCTACTTCCAAATTCTCTAGGGAATTTGAAAAAATATAGAAAGCATCATCTGAATTGGTGTGAAAGTTTGGAAATGCTTCCAAATTCTGTGGGGCATTTGAAAAAACTAAAAATCATTGATTTAACTCAATGTCAAAGTTTGAAAATGCTTCCAAATTCCGTCTGTAATCTATTGTAACTGAAATATTTGCATTTGAGGGGTTGCTGCAGTTTGACTATCTTCAGTGAAACACTTGGAAACATAATCATGCTTGAATGCTTATATCTCTCACTTTGTTCCTAGATGGAATTACTTCCTCCCCAAGTTGGCAGTAAACAGTCCCTGAAAAAATTAAATTTGGTGGGTGCAAACCTCAAAGAGCTGTCGAGTTATGTTCTATGCCTCAAAAATTTGGAATTTCTAAGATTAGGAGGGTCTTCGCTGGAAGTACTTCTGCCTTCACTTGGTTATCTAATGATTTTGAAGGAATTGTGGCTTCGAATATGAGAGAATCTGCAATATTTTTTGGATTCAATTGGACTATTGACTCAATTTCCTGTGTTAAACATATCGAGATGTGGAATACAATACCTACCACCAACTTTCATGTAGATGAACAATCTGAAAGTTTTAACAGTATGCAGGTGTCCTTTAACTAAACTGCAGGTGTTCTTTAACTAAACTACTAATTAAAAGGAATGAAGGAGATGAAGAAAAGCTATTAATGGAGTACACATGAATGGTTCAACTCAACGAGTTAAAAACTGTGCCACACAGATATATCGCAAGTAATCTTTCCTGCAGGCATTTGCCCCAACCTTAAACATCTCAAAATCTGAATGGTAAGGCCTTGCTAAAATTGAATTATATTTCCAGCTAATTAGGATATTTATATGACTAAATGGAAATGAAAAAACTCTCCACATGTTAGATGCTGAAATTTAAAGAAATTTTTCAATGTCTTTTGATGTTACATTCATAATTTAAAGTGTACGCAAAACTTTTGTCGATTTAATTTAGGGAGGAATGAATAGAAAAACACATGATTACAAGCAGACCATGAAAAAGTAGAGGTCATTAAATATGAAGCCCTGCAAATAATACACAACTATCTGCATATTTCATGAATGCCATAAAATATTGTGATGTAACAACTTTAGACTCCACTCCCATAAACATAAGCAAATACAAAAGATAGAGCAACATGTCATTACATAAAAACAGTTAACAACAGCTTCCCTATATGTTAAAGAACTGCCAAAAAAATGGAAAATGTTGGCAATTAATCCAGGGAGCTGGTAAGATCATGATTCAGCTTTGAGTGAGGTGAATCAGGTGGACAGGCTGGAATGAACAAATAAAAAATACCACTATTGACATTGTCTGGAATTTCATTCTCTCGAGTCTCAATAGCCTTGGATGGTGTTATAGCGTCATTTCTCACCTTCATATGATTTATGATTGCTTTGATGGTTTTGGGCACCCATTCCTACAGACTTGGACAAATTCACTTAAAAACAGTGTAAAAATCCCCATACGTGACTATGCCCGTACTTTTCCGCATGTATACACGAGTACAGCTGCACTTTTCTGCGTATGCCATTAAAATTATGAAAAAATATATAAAAATTCCCTATTTTCGGGCTGGGTTGATGGTTACTCAGGTAGTTCAACCACCCCAACACGTGGCCAACTGTTTCCAACTGTTGAAACTACTTGGAGGGAGTATAAAAACCCCTCATGTGTATGGCCTAAGGGAGAGAGAGAATTATTGATATTATACTCTGTTGGTATTCCCTATCCAAGTATGATTCCCCGTGCCTCCTGCACTTTCCCAGTTCATTATAGGAAACCCTTGTTTCCTTGAGATGCTCATCTCCCTATATGTCATCTCGTATGCACCAGTTTGGAAGGAGTCTTAGCGAGGCAAGGGCAGGATGGATCCGGACGACGGTCTGCTCGAAGATCGTGGAAGGATTCAGGTGATCTCTCCACTCGTTAATTTTGTACATGCTATTTATAATACAGAAGTACCATCTTGTTCCCGAAATATACGTGTTAGTGTCTGCTTACATATATGATAATATTTTTTATTTAAGAATTCATTATGATTTATCTGATGTTTTATATGAATTTCACTAAAATTTAGAGTAGATATATGCTATACAACCAGTTCTTCGTGCTAGTTTCTTCTTGTCTTTCAGGTTAAGAAGGAAGGACGGTTGTTGGGGGTTTTAACCCTGCGGGATCTACTTCAACCGTAGGACCTACGGGTAACTTCCTCATTCTACTCTATTTATTTTTTGTGAACATGCATGGTTGTGTGAGTCCTTATTAAGTAGCATGCCCCTGCTCTGTGGAGGTTGTAACCCAACGAACCTCTAGGGTGATTTTCCCCGAAACAATGTGTGTGTGTCCTACTACTAAAAACTCTTACCTGCCTCAACTTCCATGTCAAGTAAACTCACTGAATCACTGAAAGTGTTGACTCCATAAGCCCAATGTTTACATACTGATATTATTTTCAACCTACAAGGTTGGAGTTTTTATCTCATAATATTATTTGATTGTAAAGCTATTGGAGTTTATGTTATATACATTAACAACATAACTTTTCTTCACCTGAGATTCTTATTATATTTCAATGATTTTTTGTCCTATCTTTTGAAAGGTTTTCTTCAATGTCTTAATTCTTATTACTCAGAACTCATGATTGTTCATGCTCTGACTTCCTTTAAGTACTAAGCCATGGTATATCTCTTTTAATATTTTGCCTCCAATGTCTTGATGTTTCATTACTCAGAATTCGTGTATCACATGCTCTGACTTCCTTTGAACCTCAAGCTATTGAAAACTTCCTGTATGTGTTAATCTTTCATTGAAATATTTACAAGCCTCAACTTCCACAAGGAAAGCCTTGTTATTGGGATCCCTGTCACTGACTCCATAGCCCAATGGTAGTAAGCTTTGATCTTTTCAACCTACAAACATATAAAACCAATACATAAATCATAGAGTTAGCCATATATCTACATATTTATTCAATATCATTAACCCTTGAGAGAGCCCTCTCAGATCAGTCACAAGATTGGTTTGAAATAGTTATGATTTTGGTGATAACAGAAGACATGTGTTCTAGTATTAGATTATGTCTAAGATGCTAAGGAACATGATATCTCCAAAACCCAGAAAATGTTTCACAAGAAAAGGCTTGGAGACACCTTAAAATATTTCCTAAGTCTACCTTAGGAAAATTGGTTAATTAAAGCCAATTAAATAAGGAAGTTTGGTTTTCTCTAGAGACTTCTATATATGAGGTTAAGATGGTAGTATCCATTGGTTGAGATGTAATCATGACCATTTAGACTCCAATGAGAGATTATAAGAGTAGGTCAAAGGGATTAGAGAAGAAATAGTTCGTGAGTTGAGAAATTTGATTACCCAGTTGCAAGTGTTCACAAGGGCGTAGTTGAAGATAGGGAAAGAATTAGAGTGAGGGATCAATAGATATTTGCGATAAAAATACTGAAGGAAATATTCCTCAATATTTTATAGTGTTCTAGAGATTAGAAAGATGGAGGTTGAATTATCTGCAGAGGAGGCCAAATACAATAGTGCAAGTTAGCCAGTTTACCAAATGTGATTTGACGAAAGAGCTAAGTTTCAATTTCTAGTTGTCAGGTCAAGGTCCGGAAGGAATAGATGGTGGGTTTCATAGGCAGAGGGAGGTTATATGTCTCACTTGAAGGCATTTCTGGGGTTATACATTTTCATCTACATAGGAAGTGCACATTTCTGGACTATAAAGCAAGCAGTAGGAGAAATGCAAGTTTTCCAGAGAGGGCCAGATCAGTTGCAAAGCCTGAGACAATGGTGTCTTCCAAATTATTTTTCCAATATATTACATTAGGTTTTCTAGTTTTTAACCCAGTTGTAATATTTCTCTCAAATCATTAAATAATTATATAAAGCCCTCGTCTATTGCACTAGTTTTTCTGTCGATATTTTTCTAGGGACAATTTTCCAAAAACAATATTGTTATATTTTATTTGTGTGCATATATTTATCAGTTCTAGTCTTTAAAATTTTGTATATTTTTTATTGTGAAAAATGCAATAGTGAATTTATCGTTATTTTTCAAATAATAATTCATAAGTCAAATAAATTGCTAACAGTTAGAAGATAAATCTCCAGTTGTTGCATTCAAGGAATTTTCACACTATTAAAAGCACCAAGCATCCAAATAACCATTATGAGCAATGCAATAGAGATGGTCACACCAAAGATCAGCTTTGGAAGGTACATCATGATTTTCATCTTAAGGCATGTAAGGTGCAAAACCAAACAAAAAAATCATCTCGGCATGGATGTGAACATTAAAATGGCGAGCAACTTGATATGACAATTTCATTACTTTTGTGAAAATTTGGAATAACCTCATGCTGGAATAAATTTAGAGTCATACTCAAAGAAACAAAAGGAATTATAAGACCTGGTGCTCAATGGAGGATGAGTGAAATGGATTCTCAACTACCAGAATTAATTGGCAAGATATTTCACTTCTATGATTAGCAGAATTTCATGTGAAAGTGTATGAAAAACCACATGTACATACTTTAAAGAAGAGGAAACATAAAGGAACCATCAAATAAAAAACACACACAACTGATAATAGATTTTGCCTAGTGTGGGTTACATCTTTGGGCACGATGTCAAGCGTGGGGAGGCTACTTCATTAAATGTTGTAAGATGATGATGAGTACATGATGTAGTATTTGTCAATAAAAAGAAGAAAACCATTAACTAGAGTGGCATGTCTCTTGATGATAAACTCTTCTATAAGAACCCCCACTCATAAAATATCTCCTTCAACATGATAAAATATTAAACTCTCACATGAAGTGACATACAAGGATCCTCTAACAAAGTGACAAACAAGGATCTCAACTTCAAATCATCATCTCATAAAAAATAAATAAATATAAATAAATAAATAAAATATAAATAAATATAAAAATAAATATAAAAAATATAAAAATAAAAATAAATAAAAAAATAAAATATATATATATATACACATACATATATATATATACATAAGCCCCAAGGGTTAGCTCAAGTGGTAGTGAGCCAATACGTGGTCCTCTCCGTTGAGGGAGGTCACGGGTTCGATCCTTGAGTCCTTTGGGGTTAGGCGCCGAAAGTCCGCCGAACGGTTTACCGCACGTACCATCCAGAAATTCTGGGGAAGTACGCCCGGGTTTCCCGTGAGCTTTCCCCTCGTGAAAAAAAATATATATACATACATATATATATATATATATATATATATATATATATATATATATATATATATATATATATATATGTATGTATGTATGTATGTATGTATGTATGTATATGTATGTATGTATGTATGTATGTATGTATATATATATGTATATATATATATATATATATATATATATATATACACATACATATATATATATATATATATATATATATATATATATATATATGTATGTATGTATGTATACATATATATATGTATACATATATAATATAAAAAATTAAATAAATAAATAATAAAATAAGTAAATAAATTCAAAAGAAGACATGGAAAAATACACCTTATACCTCCAAGTCTGGGAACATCCTGAAAATAAGCTACTTGAATGAAGAAATGATATGCACCATTACATTCCTTGCAAAAATGTGAAATATGAGTATAAACACAACCCCTTTCTACCTCGGTCAAATATGGGATCCTTAAGAATATTTTAGATTCCTCACAAGATTCTCTTATGAACATGGACGAAAAATCCATTTCTCAGATCAAAAAATGGGTTGTGCCATTAGAATCCTCGCAAAAAACCGATTCAAATTAGTATAAACTCACCATAATTCTAACACCGTAAAAATCGAGCCCTAAGGGAATCTTAAAGATTCCTCATAGAGAATATTCTTTGAAATATTCTCTAACATATGCTCTAACAATATTCTTAGAATGTTCTTGAGATTCTTGACTTCATTGGCCTACTTGCACCTTCATCTCTCATGTATTCTCCATCATTCTCCATGGTTCCTGTTAGGGTCCTATAATAATAGGGATCATAATTTTGAATTGAATGTGTTAAAGTCTTGTAATATTGTACATACTTTTCTTTTGGCAAATGTTTTCTCACATTAAAAAAAAAAACGCAAAGAGGGTAAGTTCTAAAAGAAAAATCAAAGGACTAAAAGAAAAAAGATCAAAAAAGAAGATAAATATGAACCCCACCAAAAAAAAGGATAAAAATAGATCCTAAAAGTGTGCACATTCAAATGCCACTACTTTTAGTTACTTTTGAAAAATAAAAATTGTGTGCGGCTTGTCAAAAATGCCACAATTCATGATGGTCAAATATTTTAATCTTGACTCTTTCATGCTTTTAAAATTTCAAGTAATGATAAGTTAGAGAATAAAGATCTAACCAAACTATTTAATCTTGGCAGATCAGTAGCCAGGCAGAGAATAAAAATTAGCTCATCAGTTTAATCTAAGCCATTGGAAGTTATAAGGTTAGAAGTTTATTCGTTTGCTTATCAAAAGAAAATAAAAGGGTCAACAAGCTTAAATGCACCCAATAAATGAAGTAAAAAATGTTAGGGTAAATAATGGGTAGGTAGATTACTTTCAAAAAGTATGGAGAACATCAATTGGCCATTTCATATTACTAATATTCCCCAAAATCCCCTTCCCCTTGCCTAAAACCCTATTTTCCATTCTTAGAAGGCATTTTCCTTTGTAAAAATATTCCTTTCCCTTCATACTAACTTTTTCCCCTTATTTCACCCATTTTCCCTTCTTAAAACCCCTTTCCCTAGTTAAAATCCATTTTTCCTTTGAAAATTAAACTTCCCCTTTACTAAAATTCATTTTTTCATTAAAAAACATGCAAAAACCCACTTCTTGCATAGTATTAAAAGGTTAAAGTAATGTTGGGCCCCACTGTAAATCCCTCCCCGATGTCATTTTAATGCTTATTCTTATTGTATTTTAACATCCCACATATAGTTCATATATTAATTCCTGCATACATATCATATAAACCCCCTTCATATTAATTTAAACCTATAGTTTATATATGTTCCCGGGCCCACTTTCAATTAACCCAACCCTGCATATTAACCCGCTTCCCTATATACATATTCCTCGGGTCCCATTTTTTATTTAACCCCGTTGATTACATATCCTACCCCACTATATAATAATCTTGATCCCTCTATATGTTAAAATTTCGCATATATCACCCCGCATAACTCATTCCTAGTCCCACCTCTCACAAATCCCTGACTCATACCTCAACACCCATCATCCGTCAAATTTCCATTCATTTGATCCAATGACCAATGAGAGTTTTCGCACCCCCAACTACCTGACATTTAAAACCATCGAGGGGTTGTGAAATGAGTGGTTTCGCACCCCCTCTCCCCTGCCACGCGCCAGTCCTACAGTTCATCGCACTCCCTAGCCCGAAACCACCAACCCACCGTTTCGAGTGCGATAACCACCATACTCCCATTATGTTGTACAATGAATACCACCCTTGTTTGAATTTAACCTCCACATCCTATGTTTAACTATTGTTACTTAAAAACATTAAAACATTAAAACCTGCCCTTTACCATTTATTCACCATTTCTATTAAAAAACTGTGAAAAGGAAGCCTCGCCAACCTATTTTGAAGCCAGTACCAACTCAAATTCAAGCCTTTTGCTACTAGAAATCGTTGCCGACTCATATTTGAAGCCTTATAAGACCAAGAAAACCTCTGTTGCGACTAGAACCCCTTCTGCAAACAGAAAACGCCATTTCACAGGTATTCTTAAGCACCCAAATCTATTACATACACAGAAAGTAATAAATTAATCCATTGAACAAGTTTAAATGCCATCCCAGAGCATAATCTCTGTTAATCCCCTACAACCCCCTGTAATAGATGTTGAATACACTCCCCTTGCAGACAAAGACTTCAAAATCGGTGACACAGTCATTGATTTTAACCTCTTGGACATCCACTACTAGAGCCATGATAAATCCATAGACCAGGCTGATGATATCTACCTTTGGGAATCAAATTTGCCTAAATATATCTTCCCACATACCTTCCAATTTCCATAAATCATCAGAATCTGTCAAATTAATTATCTTCCCAATGAAAGAGCCCTAGTAACCCATAGAAAAGATATTTTGTTCACAATCACTACAGAATCAATAAACCAGATGTTACAGATCCAACCCAAGCCTGATGAAGCCCCATTGTCTATTGAAATCCTCACTGAATTATATCTGAAGTTGGACTTCCCAAAGAGGTTTCAAATTTTCCAAACCTTTCTTCCTCCATTAGCAGAAACCCCAAAGAGTAACCCTCCATACTCAGCTTCAATTTTTTCAAAGAGAACCAGACAGATTGTCACAATGTTCTCTTGCATTCTAGGGTATTTCACAGATGAATATGTAGATGCTTTTTTCTTAGGTTTTTTGTCCATATTATGTCCAAGATAGCCTGCAGCTTCTACATTTAACTTTTCTCAATATTTATCAGATGTCATCCATGAGCAACTAGTTAAATTACCAGAGGAAGGAGTGTTTAGATATTCATCTGACTTGTTTCATTTGTTTTTATACTTCCAATCAAAAGGTTTGCAGTTAGCCTTCAAAAACTGGATACAAAGGGTAACCCCCAATCTGTAGTCTTCTGGACTTCCTTAATCAGAAAATATTCCACAGAGTTCACCTACAAGGATTTCATTGATTCATTTATTCGTCCAGTTGTCAACATGCTAAGAAGTAGCATTCAACCTAGGATCAGTGAAGAAATAAAGAAAGTATTGCAGTTATCTTAACATAGTAGAACAGGAGACTAGTATTTATACCAGAACCACACTAAAATTAGGGTGTATGGATGTCAAATAACTCCATACAAGCTACCAAAATTCCTCCCAAGAGGTTATTTGCACTATAATATATCAGGCAGATCCTAAACTCAGATGAGGTTAATTTTATGTCATCAAAGAAGAAAACTCAGTTTAAAATAAAGAACCAACTCGGTCCTTTCATTTTCAATAATAGGAATGATGGTCAACAAGCATAAAATTATTTACAAGAATTCAAGTTCAGTAATAGTTTCAAATGGCAGTATGATCCTTTGGGAGTTATTATCAAACTAAGAGTCAAATTTAAATTAAATCATTTTGTCCATGAATCTAAACTAGAGATTGAAAAGTACTCCAATCAGTCAGAGTGGTTGGAGAATACTTTGAAAGAGGTAGAGAAGCAGGTTGGGACTAGGTCTGTCCTACATACTCCAGCCTTACAAGGTAGGAATTCCAAGAGAGCAAGAGAAGAAGGTTCATATTCAGCTCAAATCACTACTAAAGCTAAATTCAAAATAATGTACAGGAAGAAGCCCAAGTTGAATCCAGTAATTGAACAGGAGGAAATAGTGGACACAGTTGAGACTATTGACATAGATTTAATCATCAAGGATAATGCACCTCCTACTTTTTTAGAGGAAACTCGTCAGCCTCCAACCTCTAATACTCAAATCATTCAGAAGCAGCATAGTGTTAAGGTTTATTCATCAAGAAAACCAATGAATAAAGAAAAATATATAATGGAGAATTATAAAGAAATCAAGCTCATGAATGAGGCATTGAAAGCCATAACCTATGCCCAATATTGCAAATAAACACCTAGTGACCTGAACAGGTTACTTTTAGCATTTGATTACAAGACTAGAAAAATGCAAATGACCTTCTTACAGCCAACAGTACAGTCTCCAAATTCATCAGCAAACTACAATAAAATAGCATTTAAAGTCATGGCTAAAGATTTTCATCCTATAGATCAAATTTAATTCCATAATCAAGCATGATAAATGCTAAATTCTACTATGACCAACAAATTTATGAGTGTACAAAAGCTACAAAATTCTCTAGAGAATATCAAAGCACAGTTAAAACTAGAGAAGGCATCTTCACAAGCCAAGGACAATAGAATCAAATCACTTGAATAATTAGTCATGGAGGTTGGATATGATCCAAAGAACATAAAAGTAGCTAAAGAGCTCATTAAGAAGAATAATGCAGACATTGTTGCATTGAAAAAAAAACTGAAATTTCCTCCCACTGAACATCCACAAACTAAGGAAGTTTTGGATAATGAAAGTCAGAAAGATGAAATGATGAATCTCATCATTCAGTTGATATCACAGCTGAAAGAGATGGAGAATGAAATGGATAAATTGGTGCAAGAGAAGAAGGCCAGCGTAGAATAAATCCCTGTCACTGCCATTCCTACAGTTACTACAGTAGTTCCATCTACTTCATCAGCTCCAGTGGCAACAGCAGCTCCAGAGGCTACAGTAGTTTCAACTACATTAGCTACTACATCAGTAATAGAAATAGTAGCAACTCATCCCAATGAGGAGGCAAGTAAATTGATCAAAGCCATGCAAGACATGTCAATCCAAACAAATGACATTAATAGACTTAAAGAACAAATAAAAAGTCTAGAAGATGAAAAGAAGTTGGTACAAATAATGCATAAATCGGAAACTCAAAAGTTAAATAGATTGACTGATAGAATACAAAAGTTAGAAAAAGAATTGACATTGAAAGAACCACTTGCCCAAGCAAAGCAGCAGTTGTGGGCCAATATCATTAACTCTGTTAATGATATTTGGCCTTCCATCCAAGTTATATTTGAGCAGAAAGATTTGATCAAGGAAGCTGGTGAAGCTATTCAAAAATTCAAAGAGGAACTTGGGAAAAAACCAGAAGAGGCCACTGAAACAATAAAGTTTCTTAATTCCAAGAACAAACAGGAATTAGAAGAAATTGGCATAAGTGACAAAACAAAAACAATCTTAGAGGTAAGAAAGGTAATTTCCAAGAGAAACTTGATGCCACAACTTGAAGATAAGTGTCAGACTGTGGAGTTAGAAATAACCAGATTCATGGTCAAATTTGATGTTTTGAGGCAGAAAGGTCTTCCTAATCCTTTGGTGATCAATGACATATTAATGAAGCATGAAGACTATGACAAGAAAATCAGAGAAGTGGCTAAATAACAATCCAATAATTCCTCCATAAAAGGAATTCCTACATGAAAAGTACTCTATCAGACATCAAAAATAAATTTTACCTCCAACATGAGGTAAATCATCTCTTTATAAACAATCCTACTTTTGCAAAATACACAAAAGCTGATGAGATTTATAGGAGAATGGTAAAAATGAAATTACCAGATGAAGAGGCTTGGGAAAAGTTATATGATTTACTATGACAGTGAAAAGTAAAACATGTAAATAGAGGAGTCAAGGTTAAAGAGTAATAGAGAAGGCAGATAAAGATAAAGACAAATGAAAAATAGAGTTTAAAGATAAAAAATAGAGTTAAAAGAAAAGTTCAACCAATGTAAAGATGCAGCCAGCGTAACGCAACAGTCAGAGAGATAAGGCAACAAAAGATCAAAAAGAAAACAACAAAACCAAATAAGCAGGGACAACTTGCATTAGTTACATTGGTGTCTCTATCTTCTTGCATGAAGATATTTTGTATTCCTTGAATTATTCCTAAATCGGTTTTAGAATATTTTGTATTAGTTTTTGTATAAATACTTCATAATTAGAAGTATTGATTGTGGATTCCTGAACATTTCTATAGTTGTAATTTCCAAATACCTGAGGGTTTATTGTACCATTTTCAAGTCAACAGACAAGAATGAGTAATAAAGGCATTGCATTACACGATTCATGTGTTGAGCCACTTTAGTGAAGTATCTTTCAATTGCTCAATTGTTATTTTCTTAAGTATTCCATAAACTTGCATGTTTTTCCAAATTTAAATGTTATAACAGGAATACTATTGCAGAAATTGTTTAAGTACACTCTGTTCTGAATTGTTATTCATTTTAATGTTTTCTTCTGATATCTGGATCTGAGAATCCTTAATTTCTCTCCCATCCCGATTTACCTCTTTGAGCTTCCTTCATCATCTGGTTTAAGGAATCCTTAACTTCTCCTTGATCCCGATTAAAAACCATTTTACCATCCAGCCTAAAAGGTCTGATTTTGCTTAGTTACCTTGCCCTGTGAACACTTCCTTTAGGACTTGATTATACCCTATTTTCTTGATACATTGACTCCATAGCCCAATGGAAAATAAACAAACATCTATCCATCTAAATCAGTAACTCCACCACCAAACCAAAATCAAAACCAATCAATCTTACATAACTAGCCTAAAATCAATTAAAAACAACAAAGTTAAATCATAAAGAGAGAACCCTCTCTAAGCATTAGGAAGGCTAGATCATGATCTCAAAAGTAGGTTGATAGTTACCTCTAATATTTCTTGAAACAAAACATAACAACCCTAGGAATTATTGGAGTGATAACATACTGGCGACTCAATTGGGGATATCAGTCCTCAGTTTTTAAATAAACCTTAAAGGAAATACTTTTACTCATCTTTTCACCTTATGTTTTATTTAGGGTTGTTAAATTTTTATTAAAAATTAAAAATTTTGCTTCCAAAAGAACATACTATACCAGGGCTCATCATAATCCTCAACCTACTATAATTGTTGATGATCCTGATAGAATTTTAAGAAAAACTAAAAAAGTAGAAAGTCTAGGAAGTAGTAGTTAATTAGTCAAATCAAATTCACTGCCTAAATTATTATCAAGTTACAGGATATTGAATTCGATTTATCATTTGAGCATTCCTTGTTTAGAACTAAATCTGAAAATTCAATCTATGATAGTGTAATAGATCCTAATTTTGTTCAATTCATTAAACAAAAGAAGGAAACTAGAAAGCTTGAATTAGATCAACAAGTTCTAAATACTTTTGATGACCTAGATGCCTTGACCTCAAATTTGATTAAAGATATAGATGAAGCCTATTTTCAACAGTCTGTCGAGTTAGTTTCCCTAGTTGTTGCTACCCCTACGCGTTCTACCATTCCTTCAGAAACTGTAAAAATAGATCCATTTAGTTTCACCTCACCCATATTCTTCACTATAGTCTAGTCATCAAAACCATTCATCCCGAAGCTTCCTCTTCAACCTAGAGTCTTATTCCCATCTTCTAGTGCTCCAAGTATATCTTCTAGCATTCCAACTACATCCTCAAGTGTTCCAACTTCATCTGCAAGCACTTCGAGCTCATCACCAAGCACTACAAATTTACCTCCTATCCAAGCTAGAATCTTAGCCATGGCAGCCAGATATGCTCCTTTGGTATTACCAACTAAGAAAAATGCAGAAGCCCCTACTAAGAAAATTGTCCAAACTCAAACAAAGAAAACAGTAGAAGCACCTGCAACTAAAGTGCTGCAAATTTTCCCTAGAGAACCCTAGAAAAATTCTACTCCAAAGATTACAACCAGTCCAAAGATTGTATATATCACATCTGCTGATACTCCAAAATCAAGTGCTGCTAAAACTTTAGCTGATGCCAAAACTTCAACTTATCCTCAAACATGTACTATTGATAAAACTTCAGCTACTGTTAAAAATTCAGCTGATACTCAAACACCAATTGTTGCTAAAGTTACAACTGCCACTCAAACTATCCCAGATAAGAAAATTGAAAGTAAAATAGTGGAAACACAAACTGAAATACCACCTGTGGATAAAAAAGAAAAGAACACTCAAAACTCAGAAATCATTCATTTAGGAAAAACTCAAATCCCATTTAATATCCAAACTGAAAAAGCCAAATTGAAAATACCAGTTCCTTTAACAGAGCTGGTGGAAAATGATTTATACAAAGCCCAAAGCACTGAAACACTGAACATAAGTGAAGGAGAATATGTTGTTAACCTAAATGATGATCAACCATAATTACTATTTGGTCCTGAGGTAAATGGCAAACATCAAGAAGGTGGTGTTCCTCCATTCTACATTAGCTTGAGCATTCATGATCAAATCTTACACAATGCTATGTTAGATTCAAGAGCATCTCACAACTTAATGCCTAAGGAAATCATGGAAACATTGAATCTTGATATCACTAGACCATACAAAGATATTTTCTCCTTTGATTCTAGTAAAGTTAAATTCCTTGACCTAATTAAAGACTTGTGTGTCACTCTAGTCAAATACCTAGGTAAGAGTATTGTCATGGATATTGTAGTTGCTAACATCCCTCCAAAGTATGGAATGTTATTATCTCGCTCATGGAGAGCAAAATTGCAGGGATCTCTACAGTTAGACAGGTCATATGCCATAATTTTTGTATTTGGTAAGCCCAAAAAGATTTATAGGGAAACTTCGATGAAATATATGGTACCCAAAAATTATCCTATTTATTCTCTGCATTCTGATACGGATTCTTTCATATTATGTAATTCAGACGCTGGAAAAGATAAAAACACAATTGTAGAACAGAAACATAAATAAATTGACAGTGACAATATTTTTCATGAGTCTATGTGGCATTCAGACTTTGATGGTTCTGTGAACATATTAGGAGCAAGAGCAGGAGTATGGATTTATAACTTAGAGAAAGATCATTCTGAAGGTCATGCCTTTAGGTTAAACTTTAAATTCACAGATAACATGGCAGAGTATGAAGCTTTAATCTTAGGATTGCAAATTGTAAGAAAACTTGGAACCAAGAGAGTTTTTACCATGGGAAACTCAAAGTTAATCATAAAACAAATCAAAGGAGAATATCTTGTCAATAATGCTAGACTTAGCCAATACAGAGAAACCGTTCTAGAACTGATTAATTATTTTCTTGAAACTGACTTTGTTGTTATTCCAAGGAAGTAGAACATGTAGGCTCACAGTTTGGCTACTTTTGCTAGCACTTGCAGATTACCTTTTTAGCCAAACTACCAGTACACTGCAGAGGTAAGACATAGGCCAACTATACCAGACAATTTGAAATATTGGCAAACCTTTTCACAAGATTCTCAAATATATAATTTTATGAATGCTGAGGGAGAATTTCAAAACTATAACATAGATATTGATTGTACAGTAGATTACACCATAAATAGTGAGTTAGATGTAAATGATGTAGATATGACTGAACCAACTAAATTCACTAGAGTAAAAATAGATAAATTAGAAACAGTAGAAATAGAAGAATTAACTAATGATGAATCATAAATTTTGAACCTTAAAGATAACTTTTTTCTTAATGGATTAGCCCCATTAGAAGATCTTTTTGATTCCAATGATGTAGCTAGAAAACCAAAAATGGAACCCTTAAGATCAGACATAGAAGAATGTAACGTAGGAACATAACAAAAACCCAAGCACATAAAGATATCCAAAGCATTACCTTCAGCTGAAAAGCTAAAGTACATCAGTTTTTTTAAATAATTTCAAGATGTCTTTGCCTAGAGTTATGAGGATCTCAAGTCTTATGACACCAGTATAATCCAACATAAAATACCCATCAAAGAAAATTAGAAACCTTTTAAACAAAATCGTAGGAGAATTAATCCTATTCTTATGTCATTCGTTGAAAAAGAAATAAAAAGGATGTATGAGGCACAAATCATAGCACCCATTAGATATTCTGATTGGGTTTCAAACTTAGTTCCCACTAGGAAGAAATCAGGGAAAATCAGACTCTGTGTTGATTTCCGGAACTTAAACAAAGTGTCATTGAAAGATAATTATCCTCTCCCCAAAATGGACCATATTTTAAGAGGGTAGTAGGGTCATCCAGGATTTCATTACTTGATGGATTCTCTGGATACAACCAAATCATAGTTCAACCTAAAGATCAAGAAAAGACAGCATTTACCACTCCTTAACATACTTTCATGTATTTGAAAATGCCCTTTGGACTGATGAATGCATGAGCTACATTTCAAAGAGCTATGGATATAGCTTTTTCCAAGGAGATTCATGAATTTTTAGTCATTTATCTAGATGATATAACAGTATTCTCCAAAACAGATAATGAACATCTAGATCATTTGAGAAGAGTTTTTATTAAATGCAAAAAATTTGGTATTTCTTTGAATCCCAAAAAGACACTCTTTGGACTAGTAGAAGGTAAATTCTTAGGACACATAATTTCAAAATAGGGAATTAAAATAGATCCAGCTAGAATAGAGGCAATTTTAAAAATCAGTCATCCTAGAAACATCAAAGAATTATAGGCATTCTTAGGTAAAATAAATTTCCTTAGAAGATTCATTTCTAATTTAGTAGAACTAATCAGAGAATTAAATAACATGTTAAAGAAAGATTCATCACTTAAATGGACAGTGGAGGCTAAACAGTCTTTTGAATCAATCAAAGAAGCACTTACAAAAGCACCTGTCCCAATAAGTCCTAATTTCCAAAAAGATTTCATAATTTTTTATTTTGCTTCAGAACATACCATTGCAGCAGTCTTATTGCAAAAGAATGATGATGCTTATGAACAGCCCATTGATTTTTTAATCAAAACCTTAAGAGATGCAACACTAAAGTACAATATAATGGAAAAACAAGCACTTGCTTTGGTGAAGGTTATTAAAGATTTCAGAGTGTACATTTTATACTCCCACATTATTGCATATGTTCCAAATTCAGTAGTAAAGGATATTCTAACTTAGAATGGGCTTGATGGTAAAAGAGGCAAATGGATTGCCACTATATTCGAATATGATATATAAATAAAGCCTATAAATTGATTAGAGGCCAAGGTTTAGCCAAACTCATGGCTGAATCGAACTGTCGAGCCTTAGATATTAATTTCATTGGTGCCCTAGATGATCAGGAAGAGATGGCAACTCCACAGAGTAATGAAGCTTTTATAGATTCACCTTGGCATTCAAACATTATATTTGTTTTGATCAACCTACAAGCTCCTCCTGGTTTATCTAGAACTAAAAGTAGATTCTTGAAAATGCAATCAATGAAATATTGTATCATAGACAATGCTTTATTTTGGAAAGATCATGGTGGCATTCTATTTAACTACTTATTGAAAGATGAAGATGATAAATTTATGCAAGAATTTCATGCAGGAGACTATGGAGGAAACCTTTACTGGAAATCAACTACTGATAAAATTCTGAGGGCAGGTTTTTACTGGCCCACTCTTTTTGCAGATGTTAGAAAGTATGTGGGTTCCTGTAAAAAATGCCAGATATTTGAAGGGAAAAAGTAATTCTTTCCATTACCCCTCAAACCTATCTCAACAGAAATTCCATTTCAACAATGGGGTCTAGACTTGATTGGTGAAATTCAAGCATAAATGGATATTGATAGCCACTGATTGTTTTACCAAGTGGATAGAAGCCATCCCTTCTAGACAAGCCATTGATTCTGTAATTATCTCATTCCTTGAAAATAATATCCTTTCAAGATTTGGTTGCCCACAAAATCTCATTACTAATAATGCAGCTACCTTCAAATCTAAGAAAATGTTGGAATTTTGAAACAAATATCATGCATTACCCTTTGCCATTCCACTGCCTATTACCCTCAAGGTAAGGGACTTGCAAAATCCTCAAAAAAAAACATGGTTAATATCATCAAAAGACTGTTAGAAGATAACAAAAAGACCTGGAATAAAAGGTTGGTTAATGCCTTATGGGCAGACAGACTAACTACCAAAAAATCTATTCGTACATCTCCCTATCAATTGGCATATGGTGGATGTTGTTTTTCCATCCTCATTGGGAGTGCCAGTGATGAAAATTGTTCAAGAGCTGTAATTAGAACCAAATGATATCCAAAGGAGGATAAATCAAACTATTCATTTGCAGCAAACCAGGGAAGAAGTCTACATCAAATCACAAGTGATCCAAGACAAAATCAAAAATACATTTGATAAGAAAACCAAAGTTGATGATTTCTACATAGGTGATAAAGTACTCAAATGGGATTCTAGAAGAGAAGAAAAAGGTAAACATGGTAAATTTGATTTTTTCTATGGAAAGTCCCATACATCATTTATGGTTACAGAGGTAATAATGCATTTTTCTTGAAGGAGTTAGATGGAACAAATCTACCAAGTGGACTAGTCAATGGTAGAATGCTGAAGCATTACTTTTATCCAGATTAACCATTAGTTAATTTGTTTTAATTTTCTCATTGTAAATAACATTACAAACTTTAGATTGGATTAGATGTTTATCTTTTAAAGTTGAAGCCCGAAGAGAAGGCTCTAAGCTTCGAAAGACATAATATCATATGTATGAATAAAGGAGAACTTAGAAAGTAGTTTCAAGGCAAGCAAAGTCAAAGTGTCAAGGCCATTGATCTTAAAGTTCCTGAAATTTCACCAGGAAATGCCATCCCCAAGTGGAGCCACTGTTAGGATCCTATAATAATAGGGATCATAATTTTGAATTGACTATGTTAAAGTCTTGTAATATTGTACATACTTTTCTTTTTGCAAATGTTTTCCCATATTAAAAAAAAAATGTAAAGAGGGTAAGTACTAAAAGAAAAATCAAAGGACTAAAAGAAAAAAGATCAAAAAAGAAGATAAATACGAACCCCACCAAAAAAAAGAAGATAAAAATAGATCCTGAAAGTGTGCACATTCAAATGCCACTACTTTAAGTTACTTTTGAAAAAATAAAAATTGTGCAGCTTGTCAAAAATGCCACAATTCACGATGGTCAAATAGTTTAATCTTGACTCATTCATGCTTTCAAAATTTCAAGTAATGATAAGTTAGAGAATAAAGATCCATCCTAACTATTTTATCTTGGCAGATTAATAGCTAGGCAAAGAATAAAAATGAACTCGTCAGTATAATCTGAGACATTGGAAGTTATAAGGTTAGAAGTAGATTAGTTTGCTTATCAAAAGGAAATAAAAGGGTCAGCGGGCTCAAATGCACCCAATAAATGAAGTAAAAAATGTTAGGGTAAGTAATGGGTAGGTAGATTACTTTAAAAAAGCATGGAGAACATCAATTGGTCATTTCATATCACTAATGTTCCCCAAAATCCCCTTCCCCTTGCTTAAAACCCTATTTTCAATTCTTAGAAGGAATTTTCCCTTGTAAAAATATCTCTTTACCTTCGTACTAACCTTTCCCCTTATTTCACCCATTTTCCCTTCCTAAAACCCCTTTCCCTAGTTAAAAATCCATTTTTTCCTTTGAAAATTAAATTTCCCCTTTACTAATTCATTTTTTCATTAAAAAACATGCAAAACCCCACTTCTTGCATAGTATTAAAAGGTAAAAGAAATGTCGGGCCACACTATAAATCCCTCCCCAATGTCATTTTAACACTTATTCTTATTGTATTTTAACATCCCGCATATAGTTCATATATTAATTCCTGCATACATATCATATTAACCCCCTTCATATTAATTTAAAACTATAGTTTATATATGTTCCTGGGCCCACTTTCAATTAACCCAACCCTGCATATTAACCCGCTTCCCTATATACATATTCCTCGGGCCCCACTTTGTATTTAACCCCGCTGATTACATATCCTACCCCACTATACAATAATCCCGATCCCTTTATATATTAAAACTTCGCATATATCACCCCGCATAACATATTCCCAGTCCCACCTCTCACAAATCCCCGACTCATTCCTCAATACTCGTCATTCATCAAATTTACATTCATCTAATCCAACGACCAATGAGAGTTTTCGCACCCCCGACTGTCTGACATTTAAAACCATCAGGGGGTTGCGAAATGAGTGGTTTCGCCCCCCCTCTCCCCTGCCACATGCCAGTCCTACAGTTCATCATAATCCATCACCCGAAACCACCAACTTGCCTTTTCGAGTGCAATAACCACCATACTCCCATTCTTATGTATGACGAATACCACCCTTGTTTGAAATTAACCTCTGTGCCCTATGTTTAACTACTGTTGTTTAAAAACATTAAAACCCTCCCTTTACCATTTATTCACCATTTCGGTTGAAAAATTGTGAAAAGGAAGCCTCACCGACCTATTTTGAAGCCATTATCTACTCAGATTCAAGACTTTTGCTACCATAAATCATTGTCGACTCAGATTTGAAGCCTTATAAGACCAAGAAAACCTTTGTTACGACCAGAACCCCTTCTACAAACATAAAATTCCATTTCACAAGTATTCTTAAATGCCCAAAGCTATTAATTACACACAAAAATTAATAAATTAATCAATTGAACAAGTTTAAATGGCCTCCCAAAGCACAATCTCTATTAATCCCCTACAACCCCCTATAATAGATGTTGAACACACTCCCCTTGCAGACAAAGACTTCAAAATTAGTAGCACAGTCACTGCTTTTAACCTCTTGGACATCCACTGCTGGAGCCATGATAAATCCATAGACCAGGCTGATGATATGTGCCTTTGGGAATCAAATTTTCCTAAATATATCTTCCCACAGACCTTCCAATTTCCAGAAATCATCACTCTGTCAAATTAATTATCTGCCTAATGAAAGAGCCCTAGTAACCCATAGCAAAGATATTTTGTTCACAATCACTGCAAAATCAATAAAACAGATGTTACAGATTCAACCCAATCATGATGAAGCCCCATTGTTTATTGAAATCCTCACTGAATTATATTTGAAGCTGGACTTCCCAAAGAGGTTTCAAATTTTCCAAACCTTTCTTCCTCCATAAGGAGAAACCCCAAAGAGTAACCCCCCATACTCAGCTTCAATTTTTTCAGAGAGAACCAGACATATTGTCACAATGTTGTCTTAAATTTTGGGGTATTTCACAGATGAATATGTTGATGCTTTTATCTTAGGTTTTTTGTCCATATGCTACCCAAAACAGCCTCAACTTCTACATTTAACTTTGATCAATATTTATCAAATGCCATCCATGAGCAACTAGCCAAATTACCAGAGGAAGGAGTGTTTAGATATTCATCTATATTGTTTCATTTGTTTTTATACTTCCAATCAGAAAGGTTTGCAGTTAGCCTTCAAAAACTGGACATAGAGGGTAACCCCCAATCTATAGTCTTATGGACTTCCTTAATCAGAAAATATTCCACATAGTTCACCTACAAGGATTTCATTGATTCATTTATTCATCCAGTTGTCAACATGCTAAGTAGTAGCAGTCAAGCTAGGATCAGTGAAGAAATAAAGAAAGTACTACAGTTATCTGAACATGGTAGAATAGGAGAATTGTATTTATACCAGAACCACACTGAAATTAGGGTGTATGGATGTCAACTCACTCCATACAAGCTACACAAATTCCTCCCAATGAGGTTATTTGCATTAGAATATATCAGGCAGATCCTAAACTCAGATGAGGTTAATTTTCTGTCAACAAAGAAGAAAAATCGGCTTAAAATAAAGAACCAGCTTGGTCCTTTCATTTGCAATAATAGGAATGATGGTCAACAAGCAGAAAAATATTTACAGGAATTAAAGTTTAGTGATAGTTTCAAATGGCAGTATGATCCTTTGGGAGTTATGATCAAACTAAGAGTCAAATATAAATTAACTCATTTTTTCCATGAGTCTAAACCAGAGATTGAAAATTACTCAAATCAGTCAGAGTGGTTGGAGAATACTTTGAAAGAGGTAGAGAAGCAGGTTGACACTAGTTCTGTCCTACATACTCTAGCCTTACAAGATAGGAATTCCAAGACAGCAAGAGAAGAAGGTTCATATTAATCTCAAACCACTACTGAAACTAAATTCAAAACAATGTACCAGAAGAAGACGAAGTTGAATCTAGTAATTGAACAAGAGGAAATAGTGGACACTGTGGAGATTATTGATACAGGTTTAATTGTCAATGTAATATCCCAAAAGGGAGAATGCAGTAATACTTAAACACAATATAAGAACTGCAACTAAGTAAACAAGAAATCTTAAGAGAACATCAGAATATATAGAGAATTTGAGCCATTTTATTATATGGAGATGAATCAGTTACACAATGTAGAGAAAATGAGTAGATCTAGAGCAAGAGAAGGCCTAGAATCACTCTACAATGGTGCTACAACTAGCACTACGTAACTGGTGAGCTTACAGAAGAAATATTGCGATGTCCTTTATGCTACTGATATACATGAGAATGCTACAAAAGGAAATGTAGATCTAGGGAGCTTATGAGCTCTGATGATGCCAAGATTCAAGATCTAGCCAATGTGATGGGAACCCAAGATAACCCAAAAAGGATTTTCTAGATCTACAACTTTGGAAAATCACCCTCCTAGGGTTTGATTCTTTGTCTGCTAGGTTTACAGATTTGAAGCTAAATCTGAACCAAATATGGCTGTAATATTTTCTATAAATAGATCTAAGCTTTGAAGGTTGGTCCCTCCTTCAGATCTACAAGCTAGGAGCTTGAGATCTTGCCTTCTCTTCCTCCTTCTTCAGATTGCAGCAAATGAAAATGCAGCTGCTACAGAAAATGCACTGTACAAGAGAGAGAGGATCTATGCCTACTGAAATATGCTGCAATAGACTCCAGGATGATGGAAATAATGATGGAAAAGTGAAGGGATGATACCTCACAGGATTACTAGCTGAAATTTTAGCAACTTCCTCCCTCCTTTGGATCTACAATTATGGAAAACATAATTCTGGATGGAATTACTACTACTAGGAGGTCAATAAATTTTGGCCTGATTCCAGATCTGAAATGAAGCCCTGGGAATTCTGATCTTCAAGCCCAAGGTGATAGGAATAATCCTACACCGGTTCTCCAGCTGAAATATTGAATAAAACCTCCACCTTCAAACTAATCTTCAAAAATTTCGTAATTTCTGAAGGTAGATGTTCTGCAGATGATGGAAAATACAAGTGGCACCAATGCCTGATGTAGAATTAAGTACAACCCTCTTTCCAGAGCTACTCAAAGAAGGAGGATGGATTCCCTACTAGGAACACCCTATGCTAAATAGCACTTGCAATCTTTGCTAAACAACCCAAGAAAGCATGGAATGTCACATGAAAATTCCAAATCTAAATAGACCTCAAAATATATAATCAATAGCCCCCCTTCATTGTTTCCTTCATCTCCTTTATATAGTTTATGAGCCTTCCCATGCCTTGGCCCTCATCTAAACTGTGTTGTGCATGTGGACATCATCCTCCATGTTTGACTGTGTTGTCTCTCTAAGTCATCCATCATGTCTAGGTGCAATGTACACCCTCTCCATCATGTGTGAATTAATTGCACAACTTTCTCCATCACTTCATCATGAATGCTCTATGATATTTCATTAGATTCCTTCCATGATCTTAGTTGACTGCTTCAACCTTCATGATCTATCTCATTAATTAGACATGATCTCCAATTCCATTCTCAATAGTAATTGCTCCACTACCTCATTATGTAGATCTAGGCTTAAATAATCCACATTCACACATAAAAAGTGGATATTTATTCATCTTGAGGATTATGGGTCCCTCCACCCTTTTATTTACTTAATTAAGTAGGTTTAATAAGAACTCTAATATTCCAAATATCATGTGAAAATTTGTGAATATTACAGACCTCCCCGGAAAAATGTTGCTTGTCCTCAAGCAACTACAAAAATGGATGTTATATCAAACATCCTCCCTCCAATGGAATCCTCATGTGGAAGGCCTTCCCATCTATCACAATGTTTCATGCATGTCTAGCTCCAAAGCTGCCTCTCTAGAATGTCTAGAATGGCCTCCAACTGAAATTTTAGATACCCATCCTCATCAATGAATATCCAAGTGGCAACCATATGATGACCAATTGTCTCCTCTACACATGAGATACATAATATGAAGTGGTTCATTCCCAAAGTGGAAAGTCCCAACCCATGAACAATATTTATAACCCATGATACATAGAGTAGTTTGCATCTATCAATGCTCACATCATTAGCCCTATTGGCTATGTAGGAATCAAACATCACATCATCATAGTGAAAAACAAGAAGTAGAGACATATGGGAAAACATAAAAAATGTTAAACCATATTCTCCCAATAAAAACCAACGCAACAAAGCCTTCTTCTACCATGCTAGATCATCATAAAAACAAGTAAGAGAGCCATACTCTCTCAAAAGAATCCACCGCAACAATGCTTCTTGTTGACATGCCAAATCAACATCAATGAGAATATGACAGCCATACTCTCTCAAAAGAAGCCATCTCAGCAATGCCTCTTGCTGCCATACCACATCATCATTGTACCAAATGTAGTGGCCATATTCTCTCAAGAGAAGCCACCTTAACAAGTCATCCTTCTTCCCTATCACATCATCATTATACCATGTACAATGACCATAATCACCCAACAAAAGCCAACGCTGTAAGGCCTCCTATTTCCATCCTCCAACAATGTTATGCAATGTATGGGAAGAATTCAGCCCATACTCTCCCAATAGTAACCATAGCAAGAAGGATTCTTGCTACCTCCTTACATTATCATGATGCAAGTCATGGAGCAACAATATAGTAATGGACATATGAGATGTCTCATCAACATAATACACACAAGCTCCCTGATGCCACATCATATGAGAGTTATGCTTTCTCCCAAACCCAAGTACATACATGAACATGAGATACATCCCAAACATAAATATATGTAAATACATGAGACATATCCCAAACAAGAGTAAATACAAGGACCTAAAATATATCATGTGATGTCCAAAATCTCTCATCAACAACCAAAGTAACCATGCCTTTTTCTTCTGCATTCTTCCAGTGATGTGTAAGGCATGAATCAGAAAATTATGACTCCTTGAGTGGTAACCATACTCACCCAAGGGAAACCAGCGTATCCATGCTTCTTGTTGGCCTGTATCATACATCTGCAAGTGGTTTGGCAACCCCTTGCTCCATAATATCAACCATTCATCCCAATGTGGATGATGGATCTCATTCTGCAAAAACTTAGTATCCTCTCATTGTAGAACACCATCCTTCCCACACTGATGAAGAACCTTGCACTCCATGAAATGTTGAAGTGCACCTCCAATGAGATCTCTTAATGAGACCTTCTTCTCATCCATGGCCTTCCAAAACCAATGAGGTTCTGGTTTTTTTGTAGGTAGAAGTCTCTCTTTGAGCTGTGAGATGCTCATTGAGAAAGTGTCATCAAGAAAGGAGAAAATATTTCTCATCTCAAGATGTCTACCATTCATCATCTTAACCTCCATTGCTTCATGGGTGAAGCTACCTTCAGAATGATCGAAGAATAATGGGGCCTCTTCATTATCACTGCTACTAAGTGACAACACTATAGATCTGCAGGGTAATACATATGCTGTCTCAAAGAAAGGTACAATACTAATCTCATAACCAATCATTGTACATAGGATCATGCTCATCCCATTTTCTGAAACTCTACATTCCAACTCAAAGGGTTGAATGTATTCCATCAATGACAAATTTGGATAGCTTTTCATCTCCTCCTTTATTAAATCAAGGGTCCTCTTCACTGTGATAATTTGTTGCTTCAAATCGGCATTTTGTTTTAACCCTTGGTTATGCATTAGCCCTAATGGAATTTCCCTATAAGTTTCAATAAGATCTACTGAAACAATAGGTGATGGAAGTTTCTGCATACCTTGGATCAACTGATGTGTGGGAACCTCTTGCCAGAACACAAGATTTCCTCCAACCGGGACAATGGTGTCTCCAACTACTGCTAAGAGAGATGGTTGCTCTTCTACCAATGCACCAGCGCTAGAATCTTCCTCCTCTTCCTCATGCATCTCCTGAATCATGCATGGGACTCTATGCATCAAGAGCTCAATATTATCTTGTAAGGTTGCAAGTGTCTCTTCTCTAGATGAAATTACTTCTGTAGTAGGTGGTGAATGTAGTGACTTCTTGTCCAGAGTGACAAGATTGACATCCTCCTTTGTTTCCTTAGGAAATGTCTCTTTGTGGCCCATCTCTGAATTCTTAACATCAAACTTCTTCCTCAACTTGTGAAAGAAATCTGAATATTTAGTCACCTTTGCATGCTCCATGTGACTAAACCACCATTCATTTGCTTCACCTAAAAGATGAAGCGCTGCAATTTGTACAGCCTCTTTTTCAGCCACAGGATGTAGCATGTAAAATGTATCTAACTCTTTCCTCCAAGCCTTAACAGTGCTTGAGGAAGACCCATCAAATGTAGGAAAATAGAATCTATTGTGCCTCTTCCTTCTATTGCTGCTATAGGAACTTATTTCTTCTTTGAGTTCGAAGAATTCTTGGAGATTTAGACCTCTTTGAAAGCTCTGAACTATTCCTTGTACTCTTCAAGATACAAACTGAGAGTCTCATGAGTCTCGGGTTCTCTTCTTTCTTCATTTCTATACCTCTCACCTTCTTCAAAGAAAGTGGTCATAGTAGATCTATGAGGATATATATGATTCTCTGACCTTCTTTTCTATTGATAGGAAGTGCTTGGACCTTCCCCTTCAAATCTTCTTCTTGGATCCATCCATTACCTTTCTCTCTTCATTTGATTAACCTCCTTGGAGAGATCTTGATTGGATCTAAAGGGAGGAATGGAAAAACTATCCTCCTCCATGATAGATCTCATCTATCTACTTCTTCTTTTGATGCAAAATATGAAGTGTCCACAAGCTGAGCCAAAGATCATGCTCTGATACCACTGTAATATCCCAAAAGGGAGAATGCATTAATACTTAAACACAATATAAGAACTGCAACTAAGTAAACAATAAATCTCAAGGCAACATCAGAATATACAGAGAAGTTGGGCCATTTTATTATATGGATATGAATCAGTTACACAATGTACAGAAAATAAGTAGATCTAGCCCAAGAGAAGGCCTAGAATCACCCTACAATGGTGTTGCAACTAGCACTGCATAACTGGTGAGCTTACAGAAGAAATAATGCGCTATATTTTCTACTGCTAATATACATGAGAATGCTACAAAAGGAAATGCAGATCTAGGGGGCTCATGAGCTCTGATGATGCCAAGATTCAAGATATGGCCAATGTGATGGGAACCCAAGATAACCCAGAAAGGATTTTCCAGATCTACAACTTTGGAAAATCAGCCTCCTAGGGTTTGATCCTTTGTCTACTGGGTTTATAGATCTGAAGCTAGATCTTAACCAAATATGGCTGAAATATGTTCTATAAACAGATCTAAGCTCTATGGGTTGGTCCCTCCTTCAGATCTACAAGCTAGGAGCTTGAGATCTTGCCTTCTCTTCCTCCTTCTTCAGATTGCAGAAACTGAAAATGCAGCTCCTATAGAAAATGTGATTTACAAGAGAGAGAGGCTCTATGCCTACTGAAATATGCTGCAATAGAATCTATTCTGATGGAAATACTAATGGCAAAGTGAGGGGATGATCCCTGACAGGATTACTAGCTGAAATGCTAGCAACTTCCTCCCTCTGGATCTACAATAATGGACAACATAATTCTGGATGGAATTACTGCTACTAGGATGTCAATAACTTTTGGCCTAATGCCAGATCTGAAATGAAGCCCTGGGAATGCTCATCTTCAAGCCCAAGATGATAGGAATAATCCTACACCAGTTCTCCAGCTGAAATATTGAAGACAACCTCCACCTTCAAACTGATCTTCAGAAATTTCATAATTTCTGAAGGTAGATGTTCTGCAAATGATGGAAAATACAAGTGGCACCAATGCCTGATGTAGAATGAAGTGAAACCCTCTTTCCAGAGCTACTCAAATAAAGAGGAGGGATTCCTGACCAGGAACACCCTGTGTTAAACAACACTTGCAATCTTTGCTAAACAACCCAAGAAAGCATGGAATGTCACATGACAATTCTAGATCTAAACAGACCTCAAAATCTATAATCAATAGCCCCCCTTCATTGTTGCCTTCATCTCCTTTATATATTTTATGAGCCTTCCCATGCCTTGGCCCTCATCTAAACTACATTGTGTATGTGGACATGATCCTCCATGTTTGACTGTGTTGTCTCTCCAAATCATCCATCATGTCTAGGTGCAATATACACCCTCTACATCATGTGTGCATTAATTGCACAACTTCCTCCATCACTTCATCATGAATGCTCTATGATCTTTCATTAGGTGCCTTCCATGATCTTAGTTGACTGCTTCAACCTCCATGATCTATCTCATTAATGAGACATGATCTCCAATTCCATTCTCATTAGTAATTGCTCCACTACCTCATTATGTAGATCTAGGCTTAATTAATCCACATTCACACATAAAAAGTGGATATTTATTCATCTTGAGGATTATGGGTCCATCCACCCTTTTATTTACTTAATTAAGTAGGTTTATTAAGAGCTCTAATATTCCAAATATCATGTGAAAATTTGGGAATATTACAGTCAAGGATAATGCACCTCCTATTGTTTCAGAGGAAACTCATCAGCCTTCAACCTCTAATACTCAGATCATTCAGAAGAAACATAGTGTTGAAGTTTCTTCATCAAGCAAGCTAGTGAATAAAGAACAAGATATAATGGAGAATTATAAAGAAATCAAACTCAAGAATGAGGCATTGAAAGCCATAACCTATGCCAAATATTGGAAACAAACACCTAGTGACCAGAACAGGTTACTTAGCATCTGATTACAAGACTAGGAAAATGAAAATGACCTTCTTATGACCAACAATACAGTCTCCAAAGTCATAAGAAGACTACAGGATAACAACATTTGAAGTCATGGATAAATATGTTCATCCTATAGATCAAACTGAATTCCATAAGCAAGCAAGAGAAATGCTATATTCTACTATGACCAACAAAGCTATGAGTGTACAAAAGCTACAAAATTATCTATAGAATATCAAAGCACAGTTAAAACTAGAGAAGGGAACCTCACAAGCCAAGGAAAACAGAATCAAATCACTTGAAGAATTGGTCATGGAGGTTGGATATGATCCAAAGAACATAAAAGTAGCTGAACAGATCATTAAGAAGAAGAATGCAGACATTGTTGAATTGAAAAATCAACTGAAATTGCCTCCCACTGAACATCCACAAACTAAGTAAGTTTTGGATAATGAAAGTTAGACAGATGAAATGATGAATCTCATCATTTAGTTGACACACAACTGAAAGAGATGGAGAATTAAAAGGATAAATTGGTGCAGGAGAATAAGGCCATCATGGAAGAAATCCCTGTCACTGCCATTCCTACAGTTACAGTAGTAGTTCCATCTACTTCATCAGCTCCAGTGGCAATAGCAGTTTCAGTGGCTATAGTAGTTTCAACTACATCAGCTACTACATCAGCAACAGAAATAACAGCAGATCATCCCAATGATGACGCAGGTAAATTTATCAAAGCCATGCAAGACATGTCAATCCAAACAATTGAGATTAATAGACTTAAAGAACAAATAAAAAGTCTAGAAGATGAAAAGAAGTTGGTACAAATAATGCATAAATCAGAAACTCGGAAGTCAAACAGATTGACTGACAGAATACTGAAGTTAGAAAAAGAATTGACATTGAAAGAACCACTTGCCCAAGTAAAGCAACAACTGTTAACTCTGTTAATGATATTTGGCCTTTCATCCAATTTATATTTGAGCAGAAAGATTTGATCAAGGAAGCTAGTGAAGCTATTCAGAAATTCAAAGAGGAACTTGGGAAAAAACCAGAAGAGACCACTGAAATAATAAAGTTTCTTAATTCCAAGAACAAATAGGAATTAGAAGAAACTGGCATAAGTGACAGAACATAAAAAAATATTAGAGGTAAGAAAGGTAATTTCCAAGAGAAACTTGATGACACAACTTGAAGATAAGTTTCAGACTATGGAGTTAGCAATAACCAGATTCATGGTCAAATTTGATGTTTTGAGGTAGAAAGTTCTACCTATCCTTGGTGATCAATGACAGATTAATGAAGCATGAAGACTATGACAAGAAAATCAGAGAAGTGGCTAAAGAACAGTCCAACAATTCCTCCATGAAAGGAATTCCTACAGGCAAAGTACTCTATCAGACATTCAAAAATCTCTTTTACCTCTAGCATGAGGTAAATCATCTCTTTATAAACAAGCCTTCTTTTGAAAAATACATAGAAGCTGATGTGATTTATAGGAGAATGGTAAAAATTAAATTACGAGATGAAGAGGCTTGGGAAAAGTTATATGATTTACTGTGAAAGTGAAAAGTAAAATAGGTAATTAGAGCAGTCAAGGTTAAAGAGTAATAGAGCAGGCAGATCAAGATAAAGACAGATGAAAAACATAGTTTAAAGATAAAAAATAGAGTTAAAATAAAAGGCCAGCCAACGTAAAGATGAAACCAGCGTAAAGCAACAGTCAGAGAGATAAAGCAGCAAAAAATCAAAAATCAAACAACAAAACCAAATAAGCAAGGACAACTTGCATTAGTTATATAGGTGTCTCTATATTCTTGCATGAATATATTTTGTATTCCTTGAATAATTCCTAAATCAGTTTTAGGATATTTTGTATTAGTTTTTGTATAAATACTTCATAATTCGAAGAATTGAGTGTGGATTCCTGAACATTTCTATAGTTGTAATTGATCCAAATACCTAAGGGTTTATTGTAGCATTTTCAAGTCAATAGAAAGGATTGAGTAATATAAAGGCATTGCATTACAGGATTCATGTGTTGAGACACTTCAGTGAAGTAGCTTTCAATTGTTCAATTGTTATTTTCTTAAGTATTCCATAAACTTACATGTTTTTCCAAATTTAAATGTTATAATAGGAATATTATTGCAGAAATTGTTTAAGTACACTCTGTTCTGAACTGTTATTCATTTTGATGTTTTATTCTGATATATGGATTTGAGAATCCTTAATTTCTCTCCCATCCAGATTGCCCTCTTTCCACTTCCTTCATCATCCGGTTTAAGGAATCCTTAACTACTCCTTGATCCTGATTGAAAACCATTTCACTATCCAGCCTAAAAGATCTGATTTTGCTCAGCTACCTTGCCCTATGAACACTTCCTTTAGAACTTGATTCTACCCTGTTTGCTTGATACATTGACTCCATAGCCCAATGGAAAATAGACAAACATATATCCATCTAAATCAGTAATTTCACCACCAAACCAAAATCAAAACCAATCAATCTTACATAACTAGCCTAAAATCAATTAAAAACAACAAAGTTAAATCATAAAGAGAGAGCCCTCTCTAAGCATTAAGAAGGCTAGATCCTGATCTCAAAAGTAGGTTGATAGTTACCTCTAATATTTCTTGAAACAAAACATAACAACCTTAGGAATTATTGGAGTGATAACAATTCCCTTTGAACCATTTGAATGGCATTTATAAAAAAGTGTGAGGGTGAATAAAATGAAGTGTGTGGCTGGCATAATGGTTGGCGGAATAATATTAAGTTACTTGTTGGTGGGGAGGTTTTGGGTTCAAAAGCCATGGACTCTCAATTTTTCTTTAATATGGTTTTAAAGCCCAATTTTAGTTTTACTATAGTTTTCAAACTATATAATATATGGAAATCGTATCTCCATATTGTAACGACTCCCAAAACCATTAGAATAAGAAAAAATGGAGGTTGCACCATGCCAAGGCCACTCGGGCCTAATTTGAGGTGTCATGTGGAACCATGTTATTGGGCCATGTAAGTCCCTCATTGGTCCACGTCATATGCCACCTCTGCCACCTATTTTCCATGTGTCAACTTGTGGTGTTGCCATGTCACCTGCATGTGGAACCACTTTGTTTTTTGACTCATTTCTTTGTGGGTCCCAAAAAGCCTAATGAATTTTCTTCCATGTGGTAGACTACAAGATTTCCACATGGCACCCTGGGTTGACTTTGACTTTGAATTTTAGCTAGTTTGACCAAAAAATTTAGTGGTCATAACTTTCACATAAGATGTCAGATTGAGGTACCCTTTACGCCATTAGAAAGATTGCGACGAGATATTCGATCTTACCCTATTTTCATTGCAATTCAAGGACTTTTATTTTTGAGCTTTTCTTGAACCCTTTTTGTTTTCTAAACATTTTTGGAGCCACCTGGATCAATGAGGGAGGGAATCAAGAAAGGATACAAGAAGGATAAGAAGGATGAATCAATTCAAAGTAAGAAAAAGTTGAATAAGCTGAAATGTTTTAGATGTCACTTCTTGGGACATTACGTTAACCACCATGTGGGGAAATCCAAGCATCAAATCTAGATTTTGGGGAGTGTAATTGTTATAGTGGGATTGGATGAAGCATCATCCTAGCTTAAAATCACCTTCTCCATTATCTATTATTTAACTTCCAATGCCATGTTAAGTGTTGTGTGGTACATAGATAATGGAAAATCGAGACATATGACTTATGATAGGGAAATCTTCAACAAGTTTTAGGAGAAAGATGAAGGAAAGATATAGGATTTGGGTGATAAAGCTACTTATCCCACTAGACGATGGGGTTCCATTCCTTCATATATTCCATCTAAGGAAGTTCTTAAGTTGAAAAATGTGAAATTTTATAATGATGCTTAGTCCTTTAGTTCCTAGGTGCCTCCATTAGAGATTAAAGAGAGTGAGGAGGTTATTTTTCCTAAATTTGATTCAGAGATTAGAGCATAATAAAATGTATGCAGGATAAGGAGAGATTATGTATGGCCATTCCCTCAACTTCTATGTCAGCCCATAGGAAGTTAAGATTTCTCACTTAGAGACTGTAAGAAATATAGGAGCATGTAGAATCACTTGGATCCTTAGAGAAAATTAGTCTACATTCTAAGATATATGCTAACCATATCACATTATCTTCTTTCATTTGTGACCCTTATAGTCGTTTTACAAAGGTGAGGTGTGTTTCCTTGATGGAGGATTGTAATTATTTATGTGTATTTTATTTCCAAGATTTCGTGGTTGATTCCAATACTTCAATAGGTTTAGACTTTAAAATGGTATATTTGGTTGAGTAGCACAAAGAGAAAACTAGTGTTGGTGAAATCATTTTTCTTATAAAGAGGGAGTAATAGATTTTGTGGTTACTCCAAAAACTTTCATATCATTCTTAGGGGTACTTCATATGATGGGGTATAGTGTGTGTTGATTACCTCTAGTTTTACTATGGTGGACACACATTATATTTGGCTTACTTGTTGATTATTATTCCTTATCTTGATGCTTAAGGAGGTTCGTCCTTTGACCCTTTCTTGTTGGATGTGCATGCATACCTTGTGTAGAGTTACATTGCTAGTAGTGGAATAGGTACACTTTGTATTGAAGGCCTCTCTCACCTCTCAAATAAAAATAGGGAGGAGAGAATCATTTTGCATACATATTGACTTGTGTAATCACATACTTGAGTAAGATATGTGATAGCTAGGGTAAATTTATATTTTTGTACTATTCTTTGCATGTATTTTCTCTCTTTATCTTGAGTGTTATTTTTCTTAGAGGAATTTCAAGGGAAGACTAAGGTTAGGGTCTCACTTTAAGGAGACAAAGAATACTAGTCTTTGGGATAATACCTAGAGGATCAAAGGTAGAATTTTATCTTCTATGTCTTATGTGAAAAGAAGATTAGGATTTTGTGGTGTTTATAAACCTTAGTGCTACTTAGTGTGTTCATTATTGAGGAGACAAAATAAAACATTATTTTGAACTTTATGGGATGCAATTGTAGGTGGAAAGGAGGAATTGTAAAATTTGATGCTAGCATGTTGAGGGACTTTGCTAAAGTGATAAGCTTTTCTTAGGAGTGATCCCTACCTAGGAGGAGTTGGTGGCTATGGATTTAATATGGTTTTGAAAATTTGACTTGTACTAGCTTGTGATAAATTCTTCTATTCAAATGTACTTCATATTCATTAATATATCTATCTATAAAGTGTTATAACTATCTAAGTTTCGGTACTTGTAAATTAGAATTTCAAATTATGTCGTATTCTTGGAAAGTGTGACCTAAGGGCTAGTTTTTTGGCATTGAATTAGAATTGAAAGTTCTTTATTTTGTTTGGTTTCCTTCTAAAATTGGGTTGAAGAGAAGTGAAATATTGTTGATGTAATTGATATTTCACACTCAACCTTAAGCCTTAAAGTTCATATGCAATATATTCAAAAAATATTGAGGTTGGTGTGAAATTTTTTATTTTCATTAATTTCCCATTTCTAAGAAATTGCTACATCCATTGCTTATTTTCTCATTATTCTTCACAAAATAACGAACATGCTTTTAATATTGAAGCTTCATATTAAGTAATCATTTTGGAATAGAGTATAATCTTATTGTGTTTGAGGTGTCATATTTATACCATTATGATAAGTAACATGCTGAGCTCATATTGAGCATATTGTTGTAATGGCTTTGAGCCTTTTTGTTGAATGGCCTTGAGCCCTAAAGAATATCTTACCCTTTCCTATGGGCTTGAGGTTGGGGTGGTTCGTGACATGGAAGAAAAAAGAGTATGTTGATTAGCACAAAAATGACTCTTATTTTTGGTAGATATATGATTATCATAGTGTCAAATAATGTGTATGCTTCAATATGTTGCATGTAGGTTTGTTTCATTGTTAGTTTTACTACATTTAAATTCCACTTGCGTACTTTCTTTTCGTTTTGTATTGACATTGTCCTTCCACCTTTGAAAACATATCTCAAGTATGTGCTTATAACATCAAAGCATATATCACTTTTCTTGTTTTTATAACTTAATTTTCATAACCATGGTTTTTAAAAAAAAACATACTTATTTGGATACTAGTGAGCTATCTCATATATTGTTTATTTTATTTAGTTTATTTTACTTTATATTTTATTTAAGCTAGTGAGATTGTTTACTTTTTACTTCATTAATATTAATTTCAATTTGTTTATATGTAATCTCATTTCATTTATATTTATTTATATTTTCTTAATCTAGTTTTAGCTAACTTATGTTTCAATTTGATTTTACTTAGTCTAATTTGTTATGCTTAGTTAGAATTTTAGTCTATTAGGTCTAGCTTGGGTGGTTGGAAGGAATGATTGTTGTAATACCCTATTTTGAGTTAGATGATATGGCAAAAACCAAATCCACACATTTTAATTTGCATACATGTTATTAATAATAATAAAATACAACATTGATTTCATGATAGAAGGATAAAAGAGTATGAGAGGATATGAATCCACAAGAGAGGAAGAGGAGGGGGATAAGGGGGATAAAGCCAAAATAATAGTATTTTAATAAAAATAAAAAGTAAAATTACCTTAGTTGAGGAAAAGGACATATCAACCTTGGGTTATATTAAGGGTCAATTTAAAGCTGCACATAGTGTGGAACTTGTAAGTTGAGTTATTCTTGGTAATTCATTCTTGGATGTTCATGCTAACAAGGGGTATGGTTGTCCCAGATAAATATGGTGAACCTTAAAAAGATTAAATTGCATTGCAAAATTAATGAATAAATTCCATGGAAGCATCCCTAGTTCCCCAACATAGATATTTTCCTAACCAACCTACAATGGAGCCTTGCCAAAGGGAGTTAACATGAGGGACTATGGTCTTAGAGAATGAGGACCCCCTCTTAGGTTGTGTGGGCTAAGGGGGAAAGAGAGTTGGTGATTGAGATCACCAATTATGAGAGTAATATGTATATCAAAGGGAATTGAGATGAGATTTTAATTTTTATTGATAGCCCTTATGATATCATAGGGTGGTCTGTGTTGAGAGTTCTAGAACAATGGTTCCTACAACTAGGAGAAACATCCTCAACTAACAACCAATTGGTGGTTCTTAATTAAGATAAGCACTCTAATTATTGTCACACTTTAATGTGGATATTTATGTGTAGTTTTGTATGATAAATATTTATTTTATTATATCAAATATATTGCGTATTTATTTCTTGATTGATACGCATAAACTAGATATGGTAGTGCATGTTTTAGTTTGCATATGTGTGCATATACATGGCATGTTTACTAATGGTATTAGAGTTATTATTGGAGGATAATATGAGCCAAGTTAAGAGAAAAAAAAAATATTAGTCTACTTAGAGTGTAAAAGTGTGTTAGTGTACCTCAACATGGAGTCTCCATTATTATTCACAACCACACCATGATCAAAAGGTGGTTGACTTACTTCTCTTAGCATGGAGTTATTTCACGATAGCTCTAGAAAAACCTTAGATCTTTAGAAGTTGAATTCAGTTGTTGCTCCAAGCAAGGGTTTGTGAGGAGGGGAGGGAATGAGTAGGAGACATGTTGGAGGTAAAGAATAAATTTAAATGAGGGTGAGTATTTTGGAGTTTTCAAGGAGGCTTGTTAGATTATAACTATGTCTAAGTGCATTAGAAAAAATTGGGAGAAGTGAAAATGGCTATTAGGGAAGAAATTCAGTTGAAGGAAGTAAAAGGGTTGATGTAAATATCCCTAGTTAGAAGATTTAGTAGGAAATCTATTTCTCTTCCCTCATTAAAATTTTGGATTATGGATAATTTATTTCCTATGTTAAGTTATGTTCTATGTTTTCCTATTCTAATTAGGAATTAGTTAAGATTTATGTTTATAGACTCATTTCATATCCTAAATGTTTTAGATAAATAATGGAGTTGGGGTCCATTTAAGCTAGTCTTGAAGAAGTGGGAGCCAAGATTTTATCCCCAGAAGGATCCATAATATTTCAAAACATTTGGCTGATGTTGTTGCCATTATCCTTGATACCTTTAGTCAACAAAAGTCTTGAAGAGTTTCAAAAACAAATTTGGTCACTTTGTGGGACTTGATGAAGACTTGGAAGAGAAGGTGAATCACATATGAGCTTGGATTTTAATATAAGTTGACATCTAGGATGGTCTCTTTATCTTAAAGTTTAGAAACTTTGGCGAAACGTACTAGTCCCCAATATGAAAATTGTAAAAAAATTTATGATATTTTTGTCAAAATATTTAGGTTTCTAATTATTTTGTATTAGTATATATAAAATTTTGGTGATTTTTAGGGTAGAATAATTTTATAATAAAAAATTTGGGCAAATCAATTTTCAAAAAATTAGAAATTGGCGAACCATTTTTTTTTAAATAGCATGGAAAATTAGCCCACCTGCGAATATTAACCCCTAAAATTTTCCCCACTCCCAGTAGAAGTGGGTGTGGACTATGTATTTTGTTCATGTAACCAGAAGGTTTACTATTGGAAGATTTGTTTATGGTGCTTTCAATGTCATGACCTTAGGCATGTGAAGGCATAGTGTTAGTCATGTGTCTCTACAACTAATAACATTTCCAAATTCTAGCAATAAAAGGAAAATGATGAAGCCTTGGTAGAAGGTGATCTTGAGAAACTCACTTCTCTATAATTATTGATGGAATCCTTGGTGTTTGAACATCCAAGGGAGATTAGTGGTTTTTACCAACCCAATTTTTGCATTAGACATGACCTCACTCTCCCCAAGTAACTCAAGCTATTCTTCTATCGAAACAAGTACAAAATTTCCATTATTTATTATTGACGTGATGGAGCCCAAGCATTAAGAGCTAACAAAACTTGACCTAAGACAAGAGTTGTTTGTTACATTTCTATACAAAATCTTCATCGGTTCCAATGTTCTATAAAATGAGGTTTTATAGACTAGTGAAACTATTGGATTAGGGGATCTTAGGGTAGAATTGTAGTTATTATTGAGGTCACGAAACTTATAAGAAAGGAAGGAAATAAGGAGAAGGAATACACAAGAAGTCTAATTTCCTAAGAAGACCAATCCACAATATTAGAGATAATCAGGAGAAGGAAGAATTTAGATTCACAAGGCTTGGTTTAGGAACTAAGATCTAAGGGAAAGTAAAATGATGGAATAGGATGTTGATGTTTTCTATTATACCAAAACCTACAAGCATTACTAAACTTACAAACCCTTACCATTACCTTGAGTGGGTGGTTAGTCCCATGTTCCTAGGGTGGTGGTTCGTCAATGTGATTAATTCCCAAAGGGACGATAATTAGTCCAACAACCCGGAAATGTAACTCAGGGGAACTAAACCCGGGGAAAAGCTCTAATACCATGTTAAAATTACCAAAGAGGAATATAATATTTACTAAGAGAAAAAAAAATACGTATCACAAATCATACACACAATTTTTATTCTGGAAAACCCTAATCTAGGAGAAAACACTAGCTAAAAAAATATTCTATTATTCCCTTGGAAAAAACTTAGCCAAGCTAACCAAGTGAGCCTTCATATATCACCTCCTTGGCTCTTAAAATGAAGACTTCCCAAGAATTTTAAAGGCTCCATTACATGCAATCCATAAGCATGAAACCATGGGCAATAAAAACCATGTGCCTGAAAATACCATGGTTTGACCGAGCAACTTTGGCTGACTCTTTCACTGCCTCAATTTTACCTAAAAATCCCCATTTAAAACTTGACTTTGGGTTTCCCTTAACCAATTCCCACCAAACTATCCAAGTGAGCCAACACACTCACCTTCATCCCTACCCCCTTCAATATTTATAACTAGGGGATTTGATAATCGAACATGTCCCCTTATCACCTAGGTCTAACTCCATACTTTACTAATAATTTCCCAAGGGTAAACATGCCTTACCAGGTCTTATAGTCATATACCCATTGATGAGGCTCATCAATAGGTACATTTTAAGGGGTTACAATTCCATCTTTCAACTTATTAAATATCTTTCTCACACATTATTTACATTTTAGTTATATTATGCTTAGTGAGAAGGGTGAAAGAGGTTTGTCATTTCATGTAGCCTAATATGATTTAATTGCTAGGAATGAAGCCATTTTTGAGACAATGTCCATGAAAGGGCTCAGAGCAGACAATAAGGAGAGATTGTAGGAGGGTTTTACACCTCCTTAACTCCCTCAATTAGCTGAATATCACACCAAATATCTCTCTCATTCGCTCGAGGTCAAAGGCAGCAAAACAAGTGAAAGTTATGAGGATCCAAGCTCCACTCTTCTCAAGATTAAGGAGACCATATTCATATTTTCTAGATATTTGTTGATAGCAACCTTTTTTTACAAAGAAATATGTATAATATCTCATTAGGATTTGAACTTTGTTATCAAATAGGTAGCTCTTGACCTCAAGAGTTATTATTATTATTATTATTATTATTATTGTTATGTGACGTATTATACTTTGATGCAATGATAATGAGAACTTGTTGTTGGATCCATTATTGAGTTAGTTTCATAGGGCTGATGCTTTTGGGTTAGGGCTCAATCCATTGGCTAAGTCCCTGTTGTGTACTTATATTATCTCTTTAAGTTTCAGAACTTTGTTTAGTTTTCTTGAATGTTGGTAGCAATAAAATCTATCAAACTATGATTGTAGCCTCTACCTCATATCTCTCAAGGGAGCATGAATAGAAGGACCTCCAACCACAACCCAGAAAAAAATTATTTATGATTTCTTGGAAATAGAAGTAGTGTGATTATCTTGTTCATCATATGCTTATTGTAAGTTAGAAGTTGAATTGGTCGCTTAGATCAAATTTTGGCATAGGTTAAATATAATTTCTATTCAACTCATCTTTTCCACTTATAGAAATGTTAGTTTGCCAATAATAAATGAACATATGTATGTAATGGTTGCAGGATTGTTTGAAGTTGAAGGAGATGACAGATTCATCATTGTCATCTTGGACTCTATCACTATTCCCTCCAACCTTCAATTCTGCCACCAAAATGTTGTTTTATGAGATCATCTCCATGACCATAGTGAGCAGCCCTCCTATTGAAAAAATGCCCTCAAAGAGCTCTGAGCTTGGCTGGAGGTGTTAATCATCCCTCACTCACCTACTTCCACTTTCTTCCACCTTTCCACACCTTTCTCCCATCATTTTTACCCTTAGAACCTTCTCGGCCTCCTACCTATAGAATTATGGAGCTTTTTGTAGCAATACAAAGCTCCTGTAGAAGCCTCTTGTAGCATACTTGTAGGTACCCATTTCCACTCCAGTTTTGATCCTTGTTTCCATTTTAACCTAGGATAGGATTATGAATTCATGACCATAAGAGACCCCTAGGCCACTCCTTCCCTCCTTCCCTCCTTGTTGCAAAAACATAGTAGTCATTAGTGTTTATTTCATCACAGAATTAGCATAAATAGGACATAAATTTAAATTCAAGTGTGAGTTAGTTGAAACAATAGATATAGGTTTTATTTATGATTTGGTAAAATGTGTGAGATAAAGTAGTTCCTTTACTACAAAATGGTTGGATAGCTAGATAGATGATTGCAACATAGTATAGTTTCATTTTCTACAACTAGGTTAGTTGTCTATGATTTTCTTTCAATGCCAATTGCAAGTAGAAGTTGATAGGCACTCTATTTTTCTTAGATTATAAGTATTTATCTGCATTACATTAGTTAATTTCACTTTAATCCAGTAGGAGGAATGGCCTAGAAGCACTATTGATCGAAAGACCTAGCTGAGGGTGGCATGAGTAGAATCCATCTACTGTGCATATAGCATTGTCCTTGAATTTTGCATGAACCCTAGGTTGATAAATAGAGTTGAGGAGCCTCTAGGAGTTGCAGGACCCTTGGTGCAATACCAGGGCTCACCACCCATTACATGTAATAAAAAAATATTCATTATATATATATACTACCTTGGCACTTAAGCCACCATTCTCTCACTTTATGCCTTCCTCTCCGGATCTATTTTTCGTGCTTGTTATCCTTGTGAACCTATGCATAATGACCTCCATAAGAACCAACTTCTCATCCATGCACCATGGCTCATAAATATGAACCATTAATTCAATTTTATTCACCATTTTGTTTTCCTCGAAGTTTTCTCTTCCATTTCAAACCTTATTAGCACTTTGAATGCCCTAGGTCCTTAGTGAGCCTACATATGCTCATTTCTTGGTAGATATGAAACCATAAAATATATATAAACTCACACCTAATATATCCATTATATCCCAACATCAAATCCATATATCTGTGTGCTCTTGAAAAATATAAAACTCAAGCTTAGAGTCGTTATCAAACAACTCTCTTCATATAGTGCAGGTCAGTCGAGCTTTGACACCATGTTAAAATTATTGAAGAGAAATATAAATTTACTGAGAGAGGATTAGAAACAATCAAAAACAAATCACAAATCATAAGCACAACTTTTATCGTAGAAAAACTCCACTTTGGGGAAGAAAAAACTAGCTAACAAAATTCGTTATTAGTCCCTTGGCCAAAACCCGACCAAGCCAACTAAGTGAGCATTCATCGCTCACCTCCCTAGCTCATTAAAATGAATACTTCCTAAGGATTTTAAAGGCTTCATTACATGTTAGCCACAAGCATGAAACTATGATAAAAAAAAACCATGTGCCCGAAACCACCACCGTTTGATCAAGCAACTTTGATTCTTTCAAGTAAATTTTACCTAACAATCCCCCTTTAAAACTTATCTCAGGGATTCATTGGAGAAAATAAAACCAAACTAGCCAAGAGAGTTGGAATAAAAGTTTATCACTACAATATTCAATAATACATTGTGTCCCCTATCACCTAGGTCTAACTCTAGACTTTATTGGTAATTTCATAAGGGTACACATGCAATACATATATATATATAGTCCTGCCACTTAAGTTGCCATTCTCTCGCTTGATACTCTCATGTCTAGATCTAGCTTCAATGTTTGTTTTCCCTGTGCATAATGACCTCCATAACCACCTACTTCTTATCCATGCATCATGTATCATAAACATGAACCATTGCTTCAATTTTATTCACCATCGTATTTCCACGGAATTTATCTAGGTTGAATCTTCTTAGCACTTTGAATTCCCTATGTCCTCAATGAGCCTACAGATGCTCACTTCATGGTATATTTATAACTATACATCATATTTAACCTCACACCTGAGATACCCATCAAATCCAAGCATCCAAGCCAGATATCCTAGTGCTCTTAACAAATCCACAAACTCGATCTCAGAGGCATTATAAAGCCACTCTCTTTAGAGTCCACGTGAACTAAGCTCTAATACCATTTTAAAATTATCAAAGAGAAATATAAATTTATCGAGAGAAGATTAAAAAGAAACAAAAATAAATCACAAATCATAAACACAATGTTTATCTTGGAAAACCCTCAATCTGAGGAAAAAAACAACTAACAAAATATTGTATCAATCCCTTGGCCAAAATCTAGCCAAAGCGAGCCTTGACTACTCAACTCCCTATCTCATTACAATGAAGTCTTCCTAAGCCTTTTAAAGGATTTATTACATGAAATCCACATGAATGAAACCACGGGAAAGTAAAAGCATGTGCCTAAAACCACCATTGTTCAACCAAGCAACTTTAACCTTTCACCAAGTCAAGTTTACCTAACATAGGAGTAAAAGGGGGTTTGGCCCTAGAACCTGTTGAAAATGGAAGAAAAACAAAATTCTAATTTAATTTTCCCTTAAATTAAATTAGAATAAAATTATAATTCCACATCTCATGGGGCCTGTATGAGTTAACTAAGTTAGAATGACTTAGTTGGTTCAATTAATTCAAGTTGAGAGTCTAACTAGAGGCATGTAGAGTGTCTCCTACATTATAGGAGCCTTGGTTGAGTTTATTTTGAGTTGTAATTAATTAACTCAGTTTATCTAAGTTAAAGTCAGTTTAACTAGCTCCAACTGATGGAGGAACTAGAGAGAGGTCAATGTGTAGAACTTTAACTTGAACCACATATAGTGATCAATGTGATAACTGATAAGTCAACCATAAATAACTCATGCATGCCAGTTCTAAGAAAGACCGAATTTAGATTAGATTTCAAGGGAAGTGTACTGTCAGTTGTATAATCATCCAAATTGTATAGGTGGTGCATGCAGTCAGAGGAATTCCCCTAATGGATTGCACAATATTGATTGGGAATTTTCCTAATTAATAGGACCTAATTACCCAAGGAAACATCTAAAAGAAATAGGGATCCCGGAGGGCAGAAAATAGGTTAAGTGTTGGCCAAGGCTTGTCTAGGAATCAGTGAGACAAATAGAGATAGTCCAAAGGTTTCTTAGGCTTGAGAAAATCATTGTAATATTCTCATATATTCTAACTTATGCAATATACAAATAGCAGGCTTTTTAGTTGTGGCTTTCCCCATGAAATATTTATGTAATGTGTGTGTTATCACTCAGAAAAGTGAAACATTATTTGACATGTCTATAGAGTTCATTTGTCAAAAGTATGGTCATAGAGTTCATTAGGAAAATTTAAATTTTTTCATATTAACATATCCTAAGGTAAAAACCCACCCCCATTCAAGTCATATCATGTCCCATCAGTCATCATTTGCTGACATATTTCATTTCCCAAGATTTTGAATTCGAAAAGGTCACTTTAGCCAGTTTTTCTTGTTTTCGTAGCGTATTACACTGTAAAAAGGCAGTTTTCACTACGAAACTACTAATATTTTGGTAGTGAAACTACCAAGAATTGAACTAACTACGCTATGAAAAGCGGTATTTATGTCTGTCTTTTCAAATCTGTTGCAAGGTTTCAGTCCATGATTATAATTGTTAGGGTGGATGTCATTTGAATTAGTTAGGGTTATTTCCAAGGTACAAATCATCATGGCTGAGGTCATTATTATTTTTTTTAGCATGTATGAGGCATGATTAAGCCATGAGTTGTCATCAAAACTTTAAAACATTACCCACTTGAGTCTTTGTCATTCTCTGCTTCATCTTTGCATGCTACTGATTTCTGGAGGGTTGTTTCACCAAGCAAAGCTGGTTGCTGGCATTTTCAAAATTTGCAGGTGTCACTAATCAAGTAAGGAAGAAAAGGTATAAAATCATCATGGATGCAAAGAGGAAGACCAACAAAGGTGGCCACTGCCTCAGATATGAGCCATCAGACATGAATTTGATTAATGAAGACCCAACTGCTTTAGAAGTTTTCAGAAGAACAGGGTGTTTACAGTTTTTCCAAAGATTACAAGGGTGCCATGTGTAGGTTTCTAAGGAGTTTTATATCAGTTTCAATGGGACAGCTTCAAAGGTGGGAATGTTGAACCTCATAGTAACACCAGAGACCATTGCAGCAGCAACAAGAATCCCCAGAGGAGGAGAAAAATGGTTCAAACGCTTCAAGTTCACCATGCAGAAGTGTAAGGAATTTATCAAACCAGAGCATAGTGAGATTGATCTTACAAATGCCATCCCAAGGAGCTACATGAAAGACAACTTCTCAAAGCTGCTGCTAATTATTCAGAATTACTTCACCTGTGAAGGGAGATATCACATGGTCTATTCCTACCACCTTAGGCTTTTGCTGCATTTCGTGGGTAAGAGGTCTCTTGATTTACCTTTTTACTTATACAGAAGCTTAGCTAAAATGTCAAATAAGGTCCAAGTTAAAAGAGAAGGAAATGAAACCTCACTCTTTCATCATGGTTTGAACAAGTTGATGGTATTAGAGGAGTTAAAAATATTAGGTAGAGACTGGTCATCTTTTCTGTTCATCAATGGTTTTGAAGTAGATACCATCACTCCTAAAAGGACTCCCAAACCTAGAGATATCCCATCACCTTCAGTAGCAGAGAAGGTTGAGCCAGTGATCATGGAGACAAAGCCTTTACAGAAGGTTGATACACCCAAAGCTACACTTGCAAAACAAAAGCCAACAGTGAGAAAACATGGCAACAAGAGGGTTACAAGAAGCCAAATAGTGGCTAACGGTAACTTAGAGGACATTTTCATGCTATTGATATTGAAGAAACTCCCATAGTTCAAGATGAAGACATAAATGAGGGAGGAAGGAAGCTCAAGAAAGCCAAAACAACTAAAAAGTTAGAGCTTGTAGGGGAAGACGAAAGATTCATGTTTCAAGCTAGAAAACCAATGACAATACATGACAGAAAGGTTTTGGAAAGCATTAAAGAGGCTCAGAAGGTCACTGAAACTGTTCAGCCACCACCAAACATCATTGACCTCTCCTCACCTACAAAAGAAGAATTAGTCATCAAAAAAAAGAAGGGCAAAGAGAAATTCAATGAGAAAACAAAGATTGAAATCCTTAAGGAGCAGTTGAAGCTGGAAAATGATGAAATATCAGTCTTGAAGAAAGAGGAAAGGAAGCACAAGGTTTAGAAGGTACAATTTGAGAAAAATGAAAGAAATTTGGGAAGAACAGGTCATAAGTGTGTCAAAGACTTTGGACAACACAGAGAAAGTGATTAAATGGACTCAACCATTGAGAGGAGAGGTGACACATATCAGAAAAATGAACCTGCACTTACAGTCTAAGAACGGGACACTGAAGGACCAAGTCAAAGACATTCAAGAGCAATTATAATTGATTCATGAAGAGCTAAGAAAAAAGGCTTAAAGATGACTGTGGTTGAGGAGCGCATAGCTCAATTGATCATTAATGAAGAGGAAACACCACAGGGGTCTTAAGTTGAGTTTGAATGTGTTTTAGAAGGTTCATGTCATGCTGAAGATCAATTTTTTACATCTGGAGGTCACTTTTTACAGTTAGTCTTGAAATCTAGAAATTTTGCACTTTTTCACAGTTTCGTAGCATTTCCTAGGCTTAAAGCCAGGAAAATGCTACGAAAATTTCTATAGCTGCCTTTTTGCCTCTAAAACCACTTTTTGCAGTTTTCAAGGAGGGATTTTGATGGTGATGATGTGCCATGACTAGGTTGACACCATAGAACAACAATGGAGCAGCATTTTTGGGTGCAGAAGCTACTTTTTAGACGCTACAAAAGCTCGCTACTAAATTGTCCTGTTTTCATAGCAAGTTGTTTTTGAAGGTTTTCGAGCATCTTAATGGTATTTTTGGACAACTAGACTCCTCCAACATGTCAAGGGACCTTAACATCAAACATGTATGACTTGAAGGAAGTGTTGTGGAGACAGGTCATTAGCTAAAGCTCTCATTGAAGATAAAGATCATGCATTCCTGAAAAATAGGGTTTTGTTCCACATGTCTAGGAGGGTTTTTAATATGTAAAGGTGGTAAGGAACCTATCATCTATCATTTGAGCATGTGATGCTTATTTTTAACTGACATGTAACTGTTTCACAAAGATAAGGTAGAATATGTAATAAATAGGAGTTACACTCCTATTAGGAGATGTCTTCTTTAAGGTATAGCCATCATTTTCTTGTTAGAAGTCATGTTTTTCAGTTATATGATGTGTCATGGGAAGAATTCGATGAATCTAGCCATCAGGCATATCATCCTTGTTGTAAGAATGTCTATTTAAAGACAAAGCATCAAAGTAGTTAGGGGTTGGAGATTTTTTGCACCAAACTGCTACTTTATGTATTTTGACTTATATCAGTAATAAAAAGGGACTTTCTTCTTGATAGACCTAAGATTCTCATGGGGTTTCTAATGTTTTTCTGATCTATATCTTTATGTTTACCACTTGAAGTATATTTCATCTCTATTACTCAGAATTCATATGTTTATGCTCTAACTTCCTTTAGTGATGAAATGACTGTGTTGCCCTATGTTTTATGTGTAATTTACCTCTGTTAAAGACCCCTATCTGCCTCATCTTCCATGTCAACAAAACCTGCCACTGAAAATACTGATTGTTGACTCCATAAGCCCAATGGTAGCAAGCCTACATTCTTTTCAACCTACATACATAAAAGACAAGTTACTTTTCAAATAGAGTTAGCCATCTAGTACTATCGTTATCAAATATCATAATCCCCTTTGAGAGAGCCCTCTCAGAGTGAAGAGGCTAAGCTTCATTCAAAAGTTGGTTTGAAACAGTTACATAGAGTTTTCTGATCAACAGCAAATCAAGTACAATTTTATGATAATAGTGTGATTGAAATTCTTTCTCTTTCTTGCTTTGTGATTTTGTGATCGTAATTGGTTTCCAAAATTGGTAGAGTAGATTAAAGTCAACTATTTTAGCATATTAAAATTAGTAGTTTGATTCCATGTGGATTTTTTACATGGTATCAGAGAAGGAATCTCTACAGAAGAGAAGAATACGAGTTTGTTCTTTGCAGGTGAATCAAATTTGTAGATCTACTCTTCAGGGCTAGCAGTAGGATCATGATTTATTTCTCTAGATTGAGACTCGAATAAACCCTTCAAGGTAGTTCAAATTACATAGCTTGGAAGGATATGATGGAAGTAGTGCTGGAAGACAATGGGCTGAAGGAGTTCATAGATAGTGATATTCCCAAGCCTACAGCAATTGATGCTCAAGATCTAGTGGCCTGGAAGAATAATGTAGAAAAGGCAAGAAGGATTCTATTGGAAGGTGTTCGAGATCATATTATCTCGAACCTCCATGGAAAGGAAACTCCATATTCTATGTGGAAGGCCTTAAGATATTTGTTTCAGGAACATCAGTGGCCACAGGAAGCTGGCACTGAAGGAAAAGCTCAGTAAAATAAATATGGAGAAGGACAACACAATACCAAATTACTTGATCAACTTCACCCAATTTCGGGATGAGATTGGAAGTGTTGGTGTTATAGTTTCTGAGGATGATCTGGTGAGTCTAGCACTTCTAGGCTTACCCAAGAGGTGGCACAACTACTAGGATTCGGTAAATGGGAGGGAGAAGCTACCACAATGGGAGAATTTTTAGTCCGACTTGGTACAAGAATATATTCGATAGAACACTAGAGATGGATCCTCATCAAAGAATGACAATGAGGAGAATCGTGCCTTGGATGGAAAGGAAAAGAAAGGAAAAGGGAAGTCATCCCATTCCAAATCATATTCTGTTTAGGCAGGAAAGAAGAAGGACTTGTCAAATATTAAATGTTTTCGTTGTCATGTCTTAGGAGAATATGCCATGAAATATCTGCACAAGAAGGCTGACAAGAATCCCTCAAGAGGAGCAGAAGGTGAAACTCTTTCTTCACAATTTGAGTTGGATTTCACCTTCATTGCATGCATGATTTCATTGGTGATGGGTTTTTTATGGTACCTGGATAGTGGGGCCTTATTCCATATGATGGGAAACAAAGAGTTCTTCAGTGACTTGGAGGAGAAGGGCCTCTGTATGCACATCAAGATGGGAGATGATGGGAGGTATAGCACGAGTGGCATCGGTACTGTTAACTTTCATATGGAGTTGGGTTCTTATCTCACATTTAAATATGTCATGTATGTTCTTGGTTTGAAGAAGAACTTAGTTTCAATTTCTATGTTGGAATACTGTGGCTACAATATGATTTAGCCAAGGAAAGACATCCCTTCATCACATATCCACGGGACATGTGAAGAATATTGGGGTTCGAGTAAAGAACCTCTACAAATTGGATGTAGAATATTGTTTTCCCTTGAGCACGAAAGTAGAGCAGGTGCAAATCTGAGTCAACAATGAGTTATGGGCCATGGCATAAAAGATTGGGCCATCTACACCATTGTGCTTTGAATAGCATGCAGTATATTTCTCTAGGACTTCCCAAGGGTACATTTGAGCAACATGATACATGCAAAGGGTGAAAATTAGGGAAGTACACCAAAGCCACCTTTCATGATAAGGACAGTCGAGCACAAACGATCCTTGATAAAGTTCAACCAGATGTGTGTGGACCATTCTTGATAGCCTCCACGGCCAAGCGTAGGTATTATGTTATTTTTGTAGATGATTTATCACATAAGTGTTGGATATTATTCATGCAAAAGAAATATCAGACATTCTCAAATTTTTGTGAGTTCAAAGCACTTGTTGATAAAGAAACATGAAGGAAAGTGAAGGCTCTCAAGAGAGACAACAGTGGAGAATATGTGTCGAAAGAATTCAAGAAATTTTGTGTGTTAGAAGTCATTCAACAAGAATCGATGGCACCTCATAACCAATAACAAAATGGGGTTGCAGAAAGAAAGAACACAACTATGGTGGGAGAAACATGAGTGATGTTGCATGATCATAGGCTACCTTTGCACTTATGTGTTGAATCATGCAACACAACAATTTATGTGCAAAATAGAATCCCTCATCGAATTCTTAGGATGAGTAAACCATAGGAAGCCTTTTCAGGAAAGAAGCCAGATTTGGCTCACTTTAGGATTTTTGGTTCATCAATTTACTCTCATGTAACCAAATATGCATGAAAAATGCAAGAACCAATAGTAAAATTGGGCATATTTGTGGGGTAAATTGATACACCTCACAACTATCAAGTGTACCTACCATCTAACAGGATGATAGTGATTCATAAAGATGTGAAATTTGATGAAGATAAGGCCATGAGAAATTCCCTTGAGAGAGAGCTTCAATTGCATGCAGTTGAGGAGCTCTTAGCTCCAAAATAAGAACCTCCAGATGTGGAGCAGCCAAAAGTAGAGAAGAAGAGAGTGGAAGCACCCACTCATGTAGAGACATCCATAGATGGAAGGAAGCATACCAGAGAGGCTGACTAGTTGATGCATGATGCTAGAGAGAATGTGGGATCACCCACATCACAATGCAGGAAGAGGAGGTCCCTAGAGTGGTACACTGGCTACATGGCTCTTATGAGCGAGAACGTAGAGACTGAGCCATCTGCATTCGAGGAAGCAATGCAACAACCATTATGGGTTGTTTCCATGGTAGAGGAGAATGACTCCATTATTGGGAACAATGCATGGGAAGTTTTCCCATGACCAGAGGACAAGTCAGTTGTAAGATCCAGGTGGATCTATAAGGTGAAGCAAGCAGTAGATGGGAGTTTCAAGAAACACAAGTCAATATTTTTGGCCAATGGGTTCTCTCAGGTGGAGGGAATTGATTACGAAGAGAATTTTTCTCCAGTAGTAAGGTATTATTCAATCAGATCTATTCTAGCACTTTCATCACAGATGGGATGGAAGATACATCAGATGGATGTAAAGACAACTTTCCTCAATGGAGTGATTGAGGAAGAGGTGTACATAGAGAAACCAAAAGGATTTGAGACCTTCGACAAAGAGTCACATGTGTGCAAACCCAAGTGAGTATTATATGGATTGAAATAAGCACCCTGTGATTGGTACACCAGGATCGATAACTAGTTCACTGGGTTGGGCTTCACAAAATGTGAAGCAGATGAAATCCTTTACCATATTGTGGTTGAACAACCATATTATTGATTATAGTATTATATGTTGATGATTTAATTCTAAGATGTGATGAGAAGTTGATCAAATATTTCAAAGAGAATCTTGCAAGAGAATTTGAGATGAATGACATGGAGCTCTTGCATTATTTATTTGGTTTGGAAATTTGGCAAAGATATGGGGAATGGTTTGTCTCTCAGGGAAAGTATGTCAACAAGATACTGAAAGAAGTTTCACATGGAGAGCAGTAAACCCATGAAGACTCCTCTAGCAGGTAATTGGAGGAATGAAGATGCTACTTCAAGAAAAGTGGTAGAAGCTACCATTTACAGATAGATTTTCGGTTCACTCATGTACTTGGTGAAAACACGACCAAATATGTGTTATACGGTTAACCAACTTAGTCAATAATTTTTTAAGCCAACCAAGATCTATTGGAAGGCATTCAAACATGTGTTTAGATACCTCATAGGCACCACTTAGTTTGGTCTTTGGTACATGCAGATAAAGGGAGTGGAGTTTCAAGGCTTCACATCTGCAGATTTGGCAGAGAGTCCATTCGACAGGAAGAGCACATTAGGGGGCATCTTTAGTATTGGGTCAGCAACAGTTTCCTGGTACATCATGAAACAGAGATCAGTTGCACTCAGTTTAGTAGAAATAGGCTACATGGTTGCTAGTCAAGCAACTTGTGAGGCTATCTGGATGAGGAAGGTCCCTGTTGGGTTGTTTGGTCAACATATGGATCTGACAGCGATTTACTGTGATAACAATAGTTGCATCAAACTCTTGGTTAATCCAGTTTTTCATCATAGGTCTAAGCACATTGACATTTAATACCACCATCTCAGAGATTGTGTGTAGAGGCGGATTATGATGCTATAGTACATTCCTATGCTGACATCTTGACAAAGGCACTATCAAGAGGCTAATTCGAGTTCCATAAAAGAAGGATCGGGGTCTCAGATAATCCCTTCCTTGTTGAGAGGGAGTGTTGAAAATGGCAACAAGAAAATATTCTAATATTCTAATTTAATTTTCCCTTGAATTGAATTAGAATAAAATTGTAATTCTACATCTCATGACAAATTGTACAAGTTAAATAAGTTAGGATGACTTAGTTGGTTCAATTAATTTGAGTTGAGAGTATAACTAGAGGCATGTAGAGTGTCTCCTACATTATAGGAGCCCTGGTTGAGTTTATTTTGAGTTGTAATTAATAAACTTTGTTTATCTAAGTTAAAGTCAGTTTAAATAGCTCCAACTGATGGAGGAACTAGAGAGAGGTTAAATCATGGAACTTGAGCTTAAACCACATGGAGCGATCAATCAGATAACTTATCATTCAACCATAAATAACACATGCATGTTAGTTATGAGAAAGACACAATTGATATTGGAGTTCAAGGGCAATGTACTATCAATTGTATAATCATCCAAATTGTACAGGTGGTGCATGCAATCAAAGGAATGCCCATAATGAATTGTGCAATATTGATTGTGAATTTCCCTAATTAATAGGGCCTAATTACCCAAGGAAATGACGCAAGGAAATATGGATCTTGGAGGGCAGAAAATTGGTGAAGTATTGGCCAAGGCTTGTTTAGGAATCAATGAGACATATATAGATAGTGTGGAGGTTTCTCAAGCTTGAGAAAAGCATTGTAATCTTCTCATATTTTTTGACTTATGCAATATACAGATAATGGGATTTTTAGTTGTGGCTTTCCCCAGGAAATCTTTGTGTAATGTGCGATTGAAATTCTTTCCCTTTCTTTCTTTTTGATTTCAAGATCGTAATTGGTTTCTGCAATTGGTAGAGTAGATTCAAGTCAAATGTTTCAGCATATTACAATTAGCATTTTGAATCCACGTGGATTTTCTACATACCCTTGGCACATGAGTACGAAGGAAGTTTCATATTTCTCTAACCAAGTAGAAGATGAAGAAAGAGGTGAGAGAGGACAAACATCTGGCAATTGATAGGGACTTTAGATAAGTTGAATCCCTACCAATGGTTACCCCATGATTAACCTCTCCTTTAAAGCAAGAGAGTTAGGGGGTGCCCATAAGAAACTAGCACTCAAAATACTTATGAGGGTTTATAAACCTAGCATCATTTAAATCTAAGAAATAATGCGTACTAATAGTAAAGCCATAGAGTTTTCACATATTTCCTAAAGGATTGATGCATTAATTGTTTGGACTCAGAAGGCTAGTGATGTGTACTTGTTGTAGTTTGGGGTCTCCATTTCATAGGCTTGTCTACATCAATGAAAGATCAGGGCATACAGGTGGGTTGCCCCAAGGATAGGAGGAAAAGTGAATGGTAAGTGGAGAGGAGCATGATGATGCCAGAAAACTAGTTATCCACATTATCTTACCACAATGGAAATATAATTTTAGTCCATTCTCTGTGCATATACTTTACTTCTTCGTAGCTTCTTTCACAACCATCCTTTTGAATGCCAATAATACCTCCATAGTGAGCAATGCAAGAAATCCTCCTTCTAAAGATGGTGATGGACTTATCCATAAAGATGAACATCTATAAACAATTGCGGTTTTTTATTTTCACTGATTCATTAATCCAAATAATTATTAATATTGACCTTGGAAGAAGTCATTACCATTTTTAAAATTTTAAATTATATGTTGAAAAACTCTAATGTTTTCTCTTGAAACTCCAAATATAATATAGCTAATTACAATAACACTAATGTAAAAGGAAATATGCTTGGATGATTATGTGAGAATGGTAAAATATCTATGGTTGATATTTTTTTGCATTTAAGTACAATATATTATACATTCATAATATATCACGTTTCAAGCATAACTATCTAAGAATTTAAGTATTTTCATTTTCCCTTAATTTATACAATAAAATATAAGTAACACATGTTTTCATCTTATTTATATTAAAAAGTTATAACAAATTGCATATTAAAATTTAGTTATATTAGCAAGAACACAAGGTCTACTTATATACTCCTTAAGAATAATCTAAAAGTGAAAGTAGAAATTAACAAGATAATACATTCATGAGGTAAATTGGTAAATATTTTTAAATAGAAATTAATAAGATAATGTATTTATGAAGAAAATTGATGAAGATAGTTATTTATATTAAATAAAAAAAGTTGAAATTGACTTTTAAGAAAACCATGAAAGAGTTAAAATTTTGATAGATTACTTATTATTATTACATCAAATACAACATATAACTATTCATAAATAACATGTTTCTAAAAATTTAATACTAAATACAATCATTTTTCCAAAATTTGAAACCATATAACTAAAGAAACAAACTATTTAAACTATACCCTGTAACTGAAAAGTGAAAATTTTAACTCTAATCTAAATATTTAGAGCTTTGAAACATTATTTCCCCGCATAAGAATTAAAATTTCCGCAGAGTTCTTACTTAACTATTATTGTGACTTAACGACCATTTGCTTTGTTTTCTCAAACATCTGAATTGCACACAAAATAAGGCTCGGCCAAGACAAGATTTGTTTGTATCTTTCATGATGAAGCCTCTTAGTCCAAGAATAATACAACCACTATTAAATGGGGTTAAAAGTAATTTGGCGATGTTTGCTATTGTCTTAATTATATTAAGATATAATTTAATTATCAAAACATTTAAGTTCAAACAAAAATATAAAAATTTTAATAATCTATGTGGAGTGAATTAATTGGCTTGATTGGTTTGAGTGAAGCTTAGTTTTAGATTAGATTCAAATATTATATGAGAAATTGGGAGAGATTGAAGATGGAATCGACTTTTGAGAAAATTAAATTATCCTAAAAGCATCTATTCAAATTAGATAAGCTTCCCACAGTTATGATAATATAAGTTATTGGCTAGGCTCCACCCAAATTAAAACTAGTGAAACATACTTTTTGTAAGTACATCAAACTAGTAGAGACCCATTGATTCAGCGCCCTGAAAAACCCCTAGGGCACTTTGATTGTCCAAGGGTTACCCATCAAGCTTGTGATTTCAATGCCAAATTTTAGAGAAGTTAGACCAGAAAAATCCACCAAAAAAACTTCCAAAAAGTTGCAAAAAATCGCATTAAAGACAACTCGTTAAAACTAGTGAAACTCATCAACATACCATCATGTGACCAAGTTAGACCGGGAAAAATCCACGAGAAAAACTTCCAAAAAGTCACATTAAATACAACTCGTTAAAACTAGTGAAACTCATCAACATACCATCATGTGACCAATGTTAGACCGAAAAAATCCACCAGAAAAACTTCCAAAAAGTCGCAAAAAAGTCGCATTAAAGACAACTCGTTAATACTAGTGAAACTCATCAACATACCATCATGTGACCAAATTTGATGAAATTAAAAAAGAAAAGAAAACCATACCCATTAAAACTAGTGAAACATATTCCAGATTTTAGAGAAATTAGACGCGAAAAATACACCAGAAAAACTTCCAAAAAGTCTCATTAAAGACAACTCGTTAAAACTAGTGAAACTCATAAACATATCATCATGTGACCAAATTCAACAAAATAAAAAAAATAAAAAAATACTGATTAAAACTAGTGAAACATATTTCCATAAGTAGATCAAACTAGTAGTGAGGTTACTCATCAACATACCATCATTCAAGGAAAACCACGCCCTCAATTGTTAAACTAGTACCATCATGTGACCAAATTCAATGAAATTAAAAAAAAAAAAACCCATTAACACTAGTGAAACATATTTATGTAAGTACATCAAACTAGTAGTGAGGTTACTCACATACCATCATTCAAGGAGAATCACACTCTCAGTTATCGAACTAGTAGTGAGGACAACCATCTTTGGCTACTATCCACAAATGCACGCTGACTCATCAACATATGATCATTCAAGAAAAAGGACACAAGTAAAATGACCCAATAATAATTAGTAAGAGAAAAACTTTCACTCTTACCATATACCTCAAAGTCTTGGGAAATTAACTAATTTCCTTCAAACGAGCTCTCAACCCTATAACCACGATAGATAAAAAAATAAAATATAATTATTTGATTTCCTTTCATCCAAAAAAATACTCTTAACCATGTAACGAATGGATAAAATTTTATAAAACATAATTATTTATATTAAAGAACGAAAATGAAAAATGGGTTTCCCGCTCTGTCGCACTCTATTTATGTATTGCTCCGAAATATAGTCTTCCTTTCCGCTACCTGCAAGATTTTGGATGTTGGAGGTCTTTACTGTAACAGCTATTGCGACTCCCCCAATCGAAGAAGCAAGAGGCTCGGGGTGAAGATAACTTCATGCCGCGAGTCCAAGAATACCATTATCAGTTGTGGGGGCGAGGAGCGGATTAATGATGTTTGTCGTTATCTCTGTTTTTGTAGGGTTCAATGGTTTTTTTAGGGTTTCAGCATGATATGGGATTGTAAGTTTTGAAGACATGATTTGGTTTCCACAGATTTTGTGGTGCAATCCTGAACTAGACTATATATCCCTGAGAACTGCTCCCAACATCATTTTTTCAAGTGAATAAAATGACATAGGCATTGTAATCTTTCACAATAAGCAGATGAGGATTCTGGTTTTTGGACATTGGCTGCATGTTGACCAGCGAAGCATTGAGATGATATATGCTCTCATGTATAAGCTCCACACAGTCTTCAAAGGCAACACGTTCTCTTTGGTCTTCCCAAACAGCGGTTCAACTAGCTGATCAACACCAGCGCAGACATGCACAGCTTAGTTTGGAGGTATGTATTAGTTTGGAACAATTTAAAGGGGATTTCAAACCTGTCAAAATCAGGGCTGGTCAACATCTAGGCAATGTCCAATATGTCCAAAAACCGCACCATGAATCTGTTATCAATCTTGTTCTGCATTGCAAATTTCAAAACTTGTCTCAGTGCTGCTCTTACAAACCAGAATACTTGTTTCGAGGGTTTCCAACACGAAATTACTGCATTTCCAGGGTTAAAAAGCATAATATCACAAAACATATAGCAAAAGAATCTCAATAGTGAATTGAGGAGCACTGTTCCTCAATTTATATAACTTCTTTGATTCTTCTGCTATTTGTGGCACTGTTCCTCAATTCATAAACATTCTTTGATTCTTCTGTGATCCTTGTGCTATTTCATCGGTGATAATTTTTTTTTTTGGGTTTTGGTCAATTCGTATGATATTTGCTATTTGGTCTGTGATTCTTGTCCTATTTCATCGGTGTTATTATGTTTTTTTGGATTGTTGATCAATTAGTATATCTTTTTTGAATATCGTACTTGGAAAGTAATGGTTTACATGGTGAACAGAGGAATAATTTGAGTGTTTAAATGTCCACACAAAACAGTGGACAGATATTGGAAAAACCAGATGAAGGGAATGATGCTGGTCTGTATCAAAAAATTCCATGAGCATTACGGATTGATTGATCTATATGACATGGAGTTCCCTATTTGGTTATTATAGTAGCTTTTGTGAACAGACATATTTGTACCACCAGATTTCATGTAGGTTCACTATTACAAGTTGAAGTTAGTATGATGTTTTCTACAAGAAAACTAAGATATGGGCATGGTATTAGATAAACATTTTTTTATAAAAATATTTCAGTTTTTTTCAAGTTGAAGTTAGTATGATGTTTTCTACAAGAAAACTAAGATATGGGCATGGTATTAGATAAACATTTTTTTATAAAAATATTTCAGTTTTTTTCTTTTTGAGATGATTTATGATTGGATAGTCGAGTTGGTTGATCACAGCTACATTTCTCTATTTGATAATCTAGTAGTTAACATTAATCATGTTGGTATTCGAGAAAAGTTGAAGCACCTCATCGATCCAACGTGCAATGCTATCTTGTTATCTCCTTAGAGGTTCTATTCCACACAAGTGTAGGTAGAAATTGTGGATTTTTATATATAGTTGTAAAAGTATTTCCACTCATAAGCACTAGGTAAATTGTGGAGAAGATGCATTATTTAAAAGTTGATTAATGGATGTATTAACACATAAAATGAATTTAAATTCCACACAAACAAAGATAAATTGTGGAGAAGATGCATTATTTAAAAGTTGATTAATGGACGTGTTAACATATGTGATGAATTTCCAAGGGTTATGTTACAAGAAAGTGGCAATACATTGTAAATATTTATCTATGTAATGAAACCCTGCACCTTTTGTTCCCATGTTGTTGTAGATATATTTAAGGTTTGTTTACATGCATTGGTTTATTGATATTGTTGTGCATTTTACCATGGTTTTCATTTAGTAGCATGTCTCCTTTCACCTAGGGAACTAACTTTCTTCTTTCACCTAGGGAACTAACTTTCTCCAAAAATGGACCACGAAGATATTGTGCTTCATATGTGCCTTACTCTATTTGTGGTTCTTACTCATTAATGGGACTTGATTGACAGATAGAGGCAATGCACAAAGTAACACATCATGGTGTGATACTTAGATAAGAGATAAGCAAGAAAATATAGGTGACATGGACTAAAGAAGAAAAAAAAATTATACTTATCGAAGTATATTCCATTTGAAAAGAACAATTTTACACTTTTACATTTGAAAAGAACAATTTTACAGTTTTATGGTTCTAGTACCTATTAGAAGATTCCAATAAGGTGATCATGACCAAAATAAATGAATGTGATGTTGGGCTCTAATTATCGATTAATTCTCGGTAACAAATAGTAGAGTGTCCTTTGTGTGTGTGCATATGCACTTTTCTTTAAAAGATATTGATATTGAGGCAATTTAGACAAATGCATTATGAAGAATCATATGAAGATTCCAAATTTGCTTGCACTTTCTACTGAAGGCACTAATGGAGGCAAAGAAACCCTTTTATAGGCAAGATCATTGTTACAAAGTAGCAAATTGTAGAAGCCCCTTGATTCATGTTGCAAAGACAAATAAGGGGGTTAATGTTGGTATGGATCAAGAATTTTGTCATCATTATAGATTGATTGATTGGTATGACATGAAGGAGTTCCCTATGTGGTGTTCAACAAGAAATTTCCTACTACAGGTTTTCCCTGCAAACTTAAGAGATGATGTTGTTGTGGCCAAGGGTTGCAGTGTCAACTATCTAAATATAGTGGACACTGTGAATGAGGCACACTCCCACTTAAAAAATAAAAATTACATAATATATGTAAAAGTTGGATTGTATGTTGAAACCATTAAGGCTACAAAAGAAGACCAATGTAATGTTTGCTAGTGATGGGAAGGGGAAAACTATTGTTGTCTTTAGCAAAAATGTGATGGATGATGGTTCTACTACTTTTAGTTCTGCAACCTTTGTTACTTTTCCAGATCATTTTGTCTTCATTTTTTTATTATTTAATCAAATATCTTAAAATGAATGCGAGGCTAATTAATAATCACTAACTAGTGAATTTATGCATTGCAGCTACATTCGGTATAGGATTTGTTGCTCGTGGCATGACATTCATGAAAAACCCAGGGCCTAAGAAGCACCAATTTATGGCTTTATGGGTGGTGTAAGAGCCTTGGTGAAAATTCCATGTAATAAAAGTTAAAAATAATAACCACGGTTGATGGAACACTTATTCCAAGCTAAATGTTGGGAAAAACATCCTAGTGGGTGTTCATTTCGGTTAATATGGCTAAGAAAATTGGCAAAGGCAAAGGCTAAAGCTTTGGAAAGCCAAAATGGCATATTTGGCACATCTGTTTACGAGAGTAAAGGAAATTAGGAGAAAAGTGAGATGAAATGTCATAGGTTACATGTGAGGAAGAAAATGAAGGAAAATAATGGAAAATGAAGAAAATAGAGGCCTCTTCTATAAAAAAGCTTCTAAGGAGTAGTTGGTAACTTTTGTCAGTTTATTTTTGGAGCTCTCTCATTATTCTCTCTCTCTCTCTCTCTCTCTCAATCTTGGACACTTAGAATTTTTTGGAGCATTTTGGGCATTGGACCAAGAAAGGCAAGAAAGCAAGCAAGGAGAGGCAGGAATCAAGCAACTACAACATGATTTTTTGCCGATAATTATTTGCATGTATGATTTCCTTGCCATATCTGGCATGCATGGTATTGCATATGGTTATTTTCTGTCTTAGAATGGGTTTTTCCAGGTGTGATAGTGTTTTCAGCTTAGCCTTGCCATTTCCGGATAGTCTTGATGAGATGGGTTTTTATACTTTGGTTGACTTGGATTTTCAGATTGGATTTGAAGCTTAGTGAGGTGGATCTCCGAATTGATATAACACATGGCCTAGTAACCCCTGAATCAAACTGTGGGTTGCGGTAAAGTCGAATAGTGTGTTTCCTCGACGGGCCTAGGAATCCGCGTCCTGTGAATGGAGGGATATACAGTAAATCCTAGAGGTGGTTTGCCTCAGTTTAGGGCCTAGCGATCAGGGTTTCGATTGCGATAAAGCCTGAGAGGTGGGTACTCTTTGTCTGGGCCTAGTAGTCTAGAGATGAGATGTATGGTAAAGCTTGGAGAGTATGTCTTGGTTTAGGGCCTAGTGATCCCTAATTCAGATTGTGGATTATGGTAAAACTTGAGAGACTGGGAGACGAGAAAATTCCTCACGATGCAGGCGGAGAACTTCAGTAGAATTCATAAGTGTTTGGTTCTTTTTGGTTGGTTATGAATCTCACATTCATGCTTGGAATATGACACATGGGTGATTATTTGAAGAGAGATTTGGATCAACTAATTTATGGTCAGGTGGAAAGTAGAAGTCTCATCTCCGGTTAGTTTTTATATTCATAAACGAGAAGCTCATTCCTTTGGTATTTGATGTATAAATGTACTGGTTATTATGTGGATTCTATTGTTGTTGTATCCACTATCTCTCTATTGTTATTATGTTGGTTATAAACATGTATGTTGAAAGTAATGATATGTGGCTCTCTCCACGTTTTTACTTCTAAATGAATGCACAATGTATCTATGGTCAAATAGATTGTATGACAGCTAATGATGTAGGGGAGCAATGATTCTTCGTGATTCTCAGATAAGTATGAGACCCCTTTTCTCTGTTTTTTTGTTTATACCTGTAGCTTTCATGCTTGTGACATGTTTCAAAAAATGTTTGTCATGGCTAGGAGGGGTCCAAATGAGTTTTTATTGATGTGATTGCTTTTGTATCATTGTCCAGTTGTTATTTATCATCTCTAAATTTTTGATGAAGTTTTGGGCAGAGCACTGGGTTTTGGGCCTAAAAAGGTGGCTCAAATCCCAGGGCCGCTAGGACAAAATTGATTATTTGGGGTCGTGGCCACTGGCATGCAATGTTATGACTGTGGCTATAGCCTTTTGGACGTAGACATGCAAGTTAGTGCCTGCGGCTATGGCTCAAAGAGGTCAAAGTGTCAGTGTGACCTAGGGGTAAGAGTCCTGAATGGTTGGGTTACCTCCTGGGGGTGTTGTTGTTGTACAAGGTTTGTATGTTGTGTTTTTGTGGGTTCCACTTCCTTAAGGTCACTCAGGAGGTTGAATCTCATTATAGTAGAGTCTCATCGCATGTTTAATTCGGTTGGCTGATTACTTGGGTAGATGTGGGAAGAGGGTGTTACAGGTGGGGGTTGATTTTGCAACAATTTTTTGTAGTATTGTTGGATACAAGATACTCTATACGTTCATTATCTTAGTTAGTTTTATAGAGACGTGACATCTTTGGAACAATAGATTTCATTTTTGGCGATGCAGTAATGTTTTTATGAGAGTGTAACATTTGCAGTCTAGAACCCGTGTGAAGTCAAAGCAACACAATTATTGCCACAGGCAGGAATGATCCTATAAAAACACGAGCATATCAATACATAATTGTAGAGTTACAATAACAAATTATCTCACTCTCTTCAAGACAACCTTTTCAAGATACCTCAAAAGGCCTTGGAAATTGTACTATCGAATAGTTTACATCCACACATTTTTAGATGACCTCATTTATCTTGCTGGCTAGTTGGAATGGTCAGGAAATTTAAATTGGAAAGCTTATACTTCAAGGAATACATGAATGTTGGGTCATATGCAAAGCTAGATGGACATGTAACATGGCTTGGTTATAGGGTGATTAATAAAACTGCAAAAGAAGCAAAAGCATCTAGTGTGTTTATCTTTTATCTCCTATTTTGCAATGTGATCTCTTATATAGGATGCCTACTAGATTATTATTTTTCCCATTGCAATAAGGTTACCATATATTCAATCCTTACTAGAGTTTGAAATGTTGAATTGCAATATTACTAGGAGAGTAGGCTAAGAAATTATCAACTACCTCTCATCTCTTGTCTACCTAAGTCTAGTTTGTTGGAACTGTAGAGGTTAACCTTAGAGGAGGGGACTTGGGTTAGGGCCTATTGCAGAAGGTAGAGACATAAATTTTCTCATGAAAACTCATGAACATGATGGTTGTAAAACTCCTATGTTTGATGGTTATTTGAAGTTAGCAGTTTGGAGCAAGGCAACAAAAAATGGAAAAGGGTATGGCAGAATACTAGTTTTAGTGAAAGAAGATACATATAAACAATATTATGGCCTAAAATATTTGAGAATGAGAATCACAGAAGAATCATAACATGCTATTTTGCCCCTCAAGCCTAAAAAACTTACAAAAATAAGGGGCTAGATAGCAAGGATTTGTATGCAGCTTTAAAGCAAGTTATTGCTAGGTATTCTTGGCAAGGAGAAGTTTGTTTGGTGGGAGATTTCAATGCTAGAACAACAAATCAACAAGCTAGTATTATTTGTTGCAAAGGATCACAATCCTATTTGGATCACTGAAGAAGAGAATATGAATTCATAATGGTTGAGATGTTCAAAAGATGACAAAGTTAGTAATCATTTTGGAGAGGAGTTAGGTTTATGTTGTGTGGTGATTTCAACTTAATTACTTGCAATGGTTTAGATAGATGGGAAAGGTATGGGAACTTCCCTTGTAATACATACAATGGGGCAAGTGTCATTGACTATGTGATTTGCTCACAAAGCTGAATAGAAAGGATATGCGAAGTTAAGATTTAAGAGCATATTTCGGACTTAAAATCAAACCATAACCCATTTTATATAAAGTTATCTTGGTTAGAAGAAAGACAACATAGGAGGAAAACCCAAGGTTCTTGAAAATCACTCTCAAGGTGAAAAATTCTTCTAACAAAATAAAAATGTGCCATCTTCAAGACAATGCTAGAGAGATCAATTTAGAAGGAGAAAACTTGTTCCCAAAGGCTCATGAGTCAAGAGTTAACAAATATAATTCAAGGTGCACCTGAGAAGTGCAAAAGAGAAAAAAATAGGAAATTAGAATCAAATTGTTTTCCTATAAATTCTTGGTTTGATGAGGAATGCAAAATGGCAAGGAGAACCTTGAAAAAGGCAAGCACGGAGAAGATGAATGTAAAGTTATATATGCATATTTTAAAAAGGAAAAAAGATGAGTTCATGCAAACAAGGCGAGAAGAGTTAATATATCTAGGCAAGAATAACCCAAAGTTTTTTTGGCAGGAACTTGAACTAAGGAAGAAGCAAATTGAAAATAATATTACAGCCAATCAATGGTTTGACTATGCAAGAAAACTCTTTGACAAAGAATCAAAAGTTGAGCCTCCCCCAGGATCAACATAAATACGAAGCTTTTCACGTTGCAGGAGGTGGAGATTGGAATTAAGAAGTTGAGAACTAGAAAGGAAAAGGACTTGGTTGAACTTAAAGCAGAATATCTAATCTGGGGAATGAACACTCTTGCACCACACATCATGGAAATATTCAACATCATTCAGCAAGGATTCCCAAGAGACTAGAGAACTAGTCTAACAATACCCCTTTTTAAAATTGGATACATTAATAATCCTTCCAACTATAGAACAATTATGATCAATCCTTTGTTTGCAAAGCTTTTCGGTAGCATGGTATAAAATAGAATAAGTAAGTGGGAAGAAGTAATGGAAAAGAGGGAAAAGGGAAAGCAAGTTTTAGACTAAAGCACTCTACAGTGGATCATGGTATCACACTAAGACACATTACTGAAAAGGTTTTGGGGGACAAAGAATAAGTACTTTATTGATTTTTTGACTTCAAAAAGGCATTTGATACGGTTCCTAGAGATACGTTGTGGCATAGAATGGAAGAACTTGAAATTCCTTTGCATTTTAGATTCATTGTCGATAGGCTCTATGAAGAGGTGAAAGTCAAAATTATAACTTCAACAGGAATTTCGGAAAGATTTAGAAGTGAAATTGGAGTCAAGCAAGGTTTCCCTTTATACCCTACTCTTTTTGGTTTATATATTGATAAACTAGAAGAGTGGCTAAATTCTGCAAGGTGGCGATGATGTTCAGTTGAGGGAGTTTGTGATAAAGCTTCTTTTATATGCCAATCACCTTGTATTGATTGCTAAATCGGCCCTTGGATTGTAGATGCACCTATATGCCCTTGTGGATTTTTTTAGAGCAGTGGGGATGCAAGTCAATAACAACAAGGCCAAAACAATGATTTTCTCTAATAAAAGGAAGCAGAGCCAACATATGTTCTTCTTTGAAGGCAACATTCTTGAAGAAGTAAATGAGTACAAGTACCTCGGGATTGATTTCAACAACAAGCTTAATTGGGAGGATTGCAGAAAGGAGAATTTTAGTAGTGTGGAAAGCATTATATGCTTTTCAAAATAGATATAGAGATGCAGAGCTATGGGATTGGAAAATGATTAAAGTGCTTTTTGAACTCCTAGTTTGTCGAGTGATGTTTTATGGGTGTGAATTGTGAGCTAGCAACACCCCCATCTCAAAATGAAAACAAATTGAGATAATTGAAAAACACTAGTTCAAAATAAAAATTTTGGTTCCCTAGGAGATAATGTCGAGTGAAACTGGAGCATCTCCCATCGAAGCAATTACTATGGTGTGTCTCATGAGATATCTAAAAATGGATTGAGCAAATGGGAGTAGGTAGATGGCCTAAAGTTATCTTCAATGAAGGCATGAGTGAAAGAAATAAAACATGGATGAGACAAAACAAGAAATGGATGCAAAAATGGAATATTTACCTCAATGTTTGTCCCACAAATATCAAGAAGTTAAAGAATTTTGTTATGGAGAAGTTTTATGAGTGTATACGAGGAAAAGAGTTGGTTAGAAAGAATAAGTACTATGTTGAGGAATTCAATCTCACCCTTGATATCCAACAAAAAGAGTACATTGGAGAGAAAAGATTTGTAGCGCTCAATTAAGAACTTACTCACATCGGCTTCTGTGTGAAACAGGATGGTGGAAAAGACCTAAAGAAGCTTGGGAAGAATGGTTGTGTACTTTTTTCACTTCTGGGGCAGTGGAATCATTTCATTTTGGATGTGATGCTTTCAGAGACACCAAGAACAATTATGGAAATATGTTAGCATCGATATCTTGGCATTGTCTTTTCAGTGAGGGGACTGTTAGAAGGATGGGTTAGCTCATCATCAATTTGAATAAGAGAAGAATTGAATTGCAAAAGGTGAAAAGAAGGGAAGTTGGTAGTCCCATAAACTATTTTTAGTCTAGTAGACGTTAAAATATCATTCATTTATAATATTTGCGTGTTATATTTAAGATATTTGTGTGTTTTAACATGTATTGAATATTATGCCTCATCTTTGCTTTGTTGGGTAATTGGGAATTTTCCTACCTATAACTTGTAAAAGCATTTACTTCATCTATTCATGCAACTTCAACATAGTATACATTCTGGTTCCTATTTTTTATTAAGAGAATAATGTTGTTAGATTAGATTTACACTGAAATTGTTGTATAAAATTCTACATAACATTCTTACGTCCTCTATAATGTATATCACTATGGGGAGCTTAGGGATTAAAAAATAGGTCTTTAGCATCTTTTCAAAATAGTGAGCTATGAAATATATCAACTATATTAGTTTTTGATGGACTGATATAAAACTGATAGTTTTGCAATGTTTGAAGGTGTCTTGGTTTATACACACTACCTTGGTATTTTCCCCATCGTGTCTTGGTGTCTAAAGGAGTGTTGATCCACTGAGATAGTTTAGACATAGGTTTGAAAATATTTAATGGCTCCTGGCATCAAATTTGATTATTTGTTGTGCACTCAATTTGAACAATTTGAACAAGTTGTAAGTGTCTCTTTCAAAGCTATATGAATTTTATTTCCTTATTCCTTACGACCTAGCAAGAAGAGGTACGCTTTGGGTTATGAGCAAAACGATATTTGTTAAATAGTGATGTTAAAAATATTGATGAGCTTGCTTACCCTGATTTGACCTCAGTTCTTATAGTGATGAGAAAGAGACTACATGCATAATACATATTTTATTTTTGTTATTTGGTCATATTTTTCATGTTAATTTACCAACTATTTCCTTAGGAAAAAATCATTTCTTTTATAAATTAGATTCTTATTGTCTTTCAATCCTAGAGTAGTTTGAGGGGAACTCCTTGTACAAATCGCATGCTTATACCTTGAACTTAATACGAGGTAATTGTTTTTCCCTCAGCGAGAATATATTCGCTTCATTTTTATCTATATTAACCTCAATGGCCACCTCCATCCGTAATATCCCTAATGCTTATCTGTATTAACCTCAATGGCCACCTCCCTCCATAATATCCCTAATGCTACAAGATGTTCTTGCAGGGTTCTTAGTGTTGTTGATGAGATGCCATCAACTGCATATAATTATTTTTTTATCGGTAATCTTGCCATATTTACTACTTTTCCTTTCTCGTTGACCATTTATGTATCCTATCAATGCACTACCCAAATAATGTTGGCTATAACAAACAACCTTGCTTCACCCGATCATCATTGTTAATGCTTTTACATGACTCTTTTGGTTCTGATTTATGCTCTTACTTACCCATACAAGTTGTGTACTATTTTCCCTATTCAACTGGGATTCCTAACTCAATGAACCTTTCTTATAGCTTCTCCCTCGATGTATTGTCAAATTCTTTCCATGAAGTTAGCATATAAACGCTACAACTCTTCATCTTTGTTGTCACAAAGCTTCTCCACCATGTACAGTGGTGGAACATTTTTATCTAAAACTTGTATGTGTAACATAATTATATAGCTAAAAATTAAATTTCTACCGGATAAATTTAATTTGTTTGAAAATTAAAGCTCCAATCATCAATGCCACATTCAAGGCATATTTCTTATGTGTTTTCCTTGTCAATTATTCTATTCCCTTATCTCAAATTTACCAAATTCTGAGTTTCTCAATGTCACCAAATGAGAGACTCCCAAGGTTCCTTTGCATTCAACATTTGACAACCTACCAAGACATAAATCTAGTTAGACAGGAATTCAAATGACTTTCATAAGAAACTGAAATTTCAATATATCCAATGGGGAAGCTTGTGCTTCACATAAAATGCACAATTGAGGAGGACTCAAATTGGTTATATATATATATATATATATATATATATAGAGAGAGAGAGAGAGAGAGAGAGAGAGAGAGAGATTGTTGACGAGTCAAGATGGAATGCATATAAAATCACAACTTTATAGTTTGCAAGTTTGGGGATTCCAAGCCAGAAGGCCAAAAATGTAGTATTCCTTGTGCTAGGCACAAAAAATAATTTGGAGATAATATGAATGGTTTATTTTTGAAGTAAAAAATATACAGTTGCTACTTATAGGTTAGATACGTTACTTGTGTGCAAAGCATGTTGGGAAAAGTGATCCAAGTACAAGTGTGACACTAACAAAGCGACAAAAAGAAAAATTAGAGAAGAAATTGAAATTGTAAATCCATCATTAGCACTACATGTATAACATCCCCATATATTATAACTCTGATTTTCTTCTCTATATTAGGTATGAAGGTTTCTGACATAAATGCCAACATCTCCAAAGTGATGAACATCCATAGCTAAAAACAAATAATGTTATAACAAAAACAATACTTTAATTGCAATCCTTGTAACTAATTTTACATTACTTACATGCCTCTCTTTCTCATGACCCCATCAATTTTTTTTGTTTTGTAAACAAGGGAAAATGTTATGCTATTGCATAGGCATTTCAATCCTGTACCAATTTGTTTATGCATATTTCAGTTGAAACTTTTTTAACACATTCCACAGAATTACACCCAATTTCAACATTTGAGTCCATGAAGCCATTCTTGTAAGGGTGTTTAATGGTTGTGTACATCTTGAAAAAACATTGTAGGGAGGTTTAGGGTCCTTTTTCTCAACCTAGGGGTGACTTATCCAAAAAGGTTTCCATGCTTTCGAAATGAAGAGATTTGCAAACCCGACAAGAGATTCCTCACGTATTTTCAACAATTTGAAACTCTAGATGTTCAAACGTTAAAGCAAAATTTAAGAACTAGAACAAGCATTCTATAAAAAATCCAATTAATATTTGTATGCAAACTATAATAGCCATTGTAAAAAATAAAAACTCATTGCCTAACATTTTTATTTTTATGAAACCCAACAAAAATTTGATAACCTGCATTTTCACCCAGAATTAGTCACAACGAGGTTCTTAAGCTTAAAAATAAAAAAAAAATTGTAGCACTCTAATCCAACAGATCATTGAAAAACAAATTCAAGATCTTTGGTGTACAACATGCATGCACGCCTAAGCCATGGAATAAATGGTGGAAAAGGTCTAATGTGACATAGGATACCATGCTCCCACCTTTTTTAACATAAATTTAACTCAACACTTTGCAAGGTTTGAACATTGGTCCTCAAGGTCTAAAACATAGACAATTTCAATACAAAATCCTAAATAAAAAATTTGAAATATTTTGAAAAGAAATTAAAGAAACTGTAACAAATATAATCTTACAGTCAAATACAAATAAATATTGAATTTGCAGAATAGAGTCTAGAAATACAAGCTTATCTATGAAGTGAAGATGACAAGCAACCAGAGCCAAATTAAGCAATTTCTACCTAGCCATAAGAAATTAGTTATAGAAATGCACCCCCTAGCTAGACTTTGATACCACTAGGGCATAATAGATACAATGAGCTTGAGTTCAACTTATATAGGGTTCAAACCAAAGTAGTTTTCACTGCCAAGTTTTGCAAAAGACAATGTAGCTTGAGGGACCCACATTCCCTGTCTCTCACAACACAAGGTCTTATTTCTCTACTTCGTTCCTCAAAAGCTTGTCCCTCTATTGTTTTTCAATGAGGACATAGAAAGGTCCAAATGATGTCAAAAAACTTCTTGCAAATTTTCCCGATTAACTAACTCTTTCATCAAGCACGCTTGTTTATTTTTATGGTTGGTATGATCTATAATATCATGGAAATTTATTTTTTCTATTCTATGTATAAAATCTCTCTTTTCTTGTCTTTTTATCAACTTGCCCCTTTGCGCTTGAATCTTTCATGCATTAATACACCAAACAAGAGGTTTCCCAATACTTCTTCTTGTTCCAATAATGTAGATGTGTGACCAAATCAAATTAAATTAAAAAATGCATAATGTTTCAATTTCTTCATGCCTTTGGAATGTTATGTAAGGAAACAAATGAGATATTGTTGTTTGGGTACATGTTATTAATAGTCCACGACATTAGCCCATGGTATTGTAACAAAGCCTATTAATAGGCTAGGAATCATCTGTGGTAAAATGAGTGTGTGAGTGAGAAGTGAGTGGATGTATGTATTTTCTTTTGTTGATTAAATAAAGCTACTAATCCTTTCTTTTTTTTCACTTGTTGGGTTTTTCAAGATAAAGCTGGTGTACTCTGGTAATTTTATCTTTATACTCTTTTTATTTTCAAGTTTGTGTTTGTTCTCTATTGTTTTATTTTTTAACAACTAGTATCAAATCTGTTGGTTGTTGTTGCTACTAGTCTAAGCTAGGTTTCTTAAGAAATATGGAGACAATTGCGATAAGTGATATGGAGAAGTTGAATTGGTTTAATTTCACCCTATGGAAATCACACATTGATGATATACAAATTTTAAAGGATCAGTGATTTTTGATTGAGGGAGTAGAAAAGAAACCCTCGTCAATGATGGATGAAGATTGGAAATTTATAACGCTCTTGCAATACCTTACAAAGAGTGCCTACTTCAATGTGGCTGGCGAGAAGACATTAGGACTATGGAAAAAGTTGCATGATTTGTTTGAGAAAAAGATGGCATCAAACAAAGGTGAGACTATTTCTTTTAAAAGGTGATGTTTTATTTTTGTTTTAGTATAAGAATCATGTTTATATAATTCTAGTAGTAGCATTAGCTGTGTACTTGACTTTGGGGCATATCAACATGTAACTCCAGGCATTTTTTTTTTTTTGCATATGAGGCCAATGATTATGGAGTGGAAGATGTATAAATGAAGACAATGGATGGACATAATATCTTGTTGAAACATGTTATGCCTATTCCAGAGATGCGTATGAGCTTGATCTTTGTGGGACAATTAGATGATGAAGGTTGCTCTTGGTAATGGTGGTTGGAAAATTAGTAAAGCATCATTGGTCATGACTAGAGGATTCAAGACAATTTCCTTTTACGCATTATGGAAAACAACAAAAATTGTGGTTTTTGTTGCAAAAGAAGGAAACTGGCTCGATTTATGGCATAAGTCCTTTGACCACATGAGCGAAAAGAGCCAAAAAATACTACTTGGTAAAAATATGCTTTTAGGTTTGAAATCCTATGAACTTGACCTTTGTGAGAATTCTATATATGGCAGGCAACGAAAAGTTTCATTTATAAGAGGTGGCCATGGAAGGAAAACAAATCTATTAGAATTGATAGACCCCGATGTGTTTGGGCTAGTCAATGTTAAGTCTTAGGAGGAGCCTCATATTTTGTCACGTTCATAGATGATGCATCTAGGAAGGTTTGGCCCTACCTCACCAGTATAGATCCATCTTAACCACATATATACCAAGAGCCAAGAGGGATCAAATCTCATTATCTGAAAACCTCTTTTTAGAACAAAAAACGTGAAAAAAAGTTACATATCAAGAGATTTAATCCCTTTTATTGCTTGATAAATCTGTGATTAAGATAGATCTATAATGATTTTATGTCTCTATCTCTATTTAGACCACTTTTTATTATTTAAATTGTATTTTTGAATAATTGATTATTATTAATAATATTTCATATTAAAAAATGAATGAATTACACATTTTCCTCTTATTAAGAAGTAACTAAATTATTTTACCTTTAACTACTTTTTCCTTTTGAACATTGAAATATTTTACTAAGGTAAACATTAACACACACACACACACACACATACACTTCTCGTATATATATCTTTCGGTAATAATCACATTCAAATGAAAATCTTTGTAAAGTTAGATAAAATCATATTATTTCGCATAGACATCCAAATATTTTATTCATAACTCGAAGAGTGAAACTGAAGAATCAATAAACCAAGTGAGCACAATGAGAATGTGATTATTAATGTTTCATAATGCTTTTAATTATAACTAACCAGTGATGTATAATCATTTATGTTTTTATTATAGGCTGCAATATTTCTTCATTTAAAGTATTTTTTAAGGGACACGTGTCAACTCCAAATTGTGCACAGATGAAATTACATATTGCGCTCATACTGGATTGTAGAATGAGCCTCTCGGCTCAATGAAAAGCAAAGGTGAGGTGTTTGAGATATCTCAACAAAATTCTCAAGTGTTTGAGGACAATAACGATGGAGAGTATTATTCCAACACATTCAAGGATTATTGTAAGAGGTTCTACATAAAACATGAGAATATTGTCACGGGTACTCTTCAACATAATGGTATCGCAAAAAGGATGAATCACACCATTATGGAGAAGGAAAGGAGTATGTTGTTAAATTCTAGATTGTAAAAACACTTTTGGGTAGATGCAATAATGATAGCTTGTTACTGCATCAGTCGATCACCTACTACAGTTCTGGATGGTGGCATTTCCCATGAAGTTTGGACTAGTAAGAAGGTAAAATATTCTCGCCTGAATTTTTTTGGATGTGAAGCATTTATGAATATTCCCAAAGAGAATAAAACCAAGTTAGATGATAAATCAATTATATGTATTTTTTTGAGATATGTAGGTGGTGAGTTTGGTTACTATGGGATCGAGTTAAACACAAAATTGTTAGAAATGGGAATGTCATAATTAATGAGTTAGAGATGTATACAAGGTATACAAGTGAGAAGAGGGTCAAGAAAATAAATGAAAAGTTTTCATATAAAAAATAAAAAAATTGGGTAGTGAATTCAATAACATGATGGAAAACTAGTGGAAAATGATGGACAAGAAGAAGAAGAAATCATGTAGTAGTTGTTAAAAAATATCCAACTAAAAAACACACCACCATAGTTGGTTCAAAAAGTATACTAGGACTCATAAGACCTCACAAAGATGTCCACCCTCAAATTATATTTTTTTAAATAATTAAGGTGAAACTAATTGTTTTAAGGAGGCTATTGAATGTGGAGACTAGCAAAGAGTGGAAGAGAGCAATGGAGGAATAAATGGACTCCTTGTCAGAAAATAAAACTTAATATTTAGTAAAGATTCCAAAAAGAAGAAATTTCTCACAAAGCAAATGGTTACACATGATTAAACATGAGGATCAAAGGAAGGACAGATATAGGGGAACATTAGTGGTGAAAGGATTTTCCCAAAAACAAGGCATTAACTTTAGTAAAAAATTTCACCTGATGTTAAGATGTCATTTTTGAGAGTTATTCTTGGTCTTGTTGTTTTATATTTGGAATATGAACAATTACCAGTAAAGATGACCTTCCTTCGTGGCGAATTAATGAGGAGATTTATATGTGTGAAATTTTTTTAATATTGACAAACACAAATCCTACTGCAATTATCTGATTTGTATTACTTACTTGTTTTCTTCATTTAACAAGTTATTTACAAAATTATTTAGTAAATTCTAATACAAATACATTGCAACCTACACCAATATACATATCAAGAAATGAAAAAAAAATGAAGCAATCACACAAAGGAAACACTTATTTTTGGACTAACGTCCCCGGAAAAATCCAATGCTGGAAAATTGGTGCAACGGATCTGAGGGTTTGTATTATTAAGCAGCAGTATTTTGAGAAAAACTAGGGTGCCAAATCCGGCTCACCCAACAAAGAAAATCCTCGGCAAACAGATAAAATAGTGAGTTTTACCTCACGCTGCAATTCTTGGCCGATCCAAGATTGAAGTAGCGAAACCCCAGCTCCCTCTGCGTTGCCTATGCGCAGCAGATGCATGGGCTTGCATGGGGATGGCTAAAGTTTGCGTCACCTTTTATCTGCGCTGATATTCTTCTCAGAAAATCGAGTTTTAGCCCTCCCGGCTCAGAAACCTCAATCTCCAGCTAAATTCGAACTGTCCCTTGGAAGCTCTGCGTGGGCTTGCGTCACCCCTTCTGGGGACTGCGCCACCTCTCCTGATGATTGCACTGCTTCCTCTGTTGTCTCTGCTACCCTTTCTCTACTATGTACTCTTAGTCCTCCGACCAACAATTGCTTCTGCCCTTCACTGATGCTGAATCACTCAGATGTTATCTTCATCTGAGCATTGCTCTGTCAGAATAATTTGATCTCCAGATTCATCCACTGTGTATTTTCTCCAACTGACCCTCAAGCCTTCCTTTATACTTTTCCTATTGAAAAATCAACGGCCGTGATTTAATCCTTAATCAATGACTAAGATTAAATTAGACTTGATATTCATCACTTAGAAGCTTCTCACCCACATGTTAAATTAATTCATTTAATTATTTAAATTCCCTAATTTTTAACTTAGGCTCCATTTAAAATAATTAATTATTTGAATAACTTTCACTCCGGGTGGAATTTCGCCAAACGATTTTTGAGACTTAGAGATCTCATGTGTTCTAGCCCCTCCACAGAATTTCAAAGCTAGAGAACATCCGATGCTACCCAAAAATCAAAACTCCCTCTTAGCGAGGAATGTGCTCTAGCAATACTTCTCACCAGAAGCATCACCCTGATCCATGACATCAATGCTCTACATTGTTGATGCTCGTCCTGCTGCCCCTCATCCACTGCGCTGCTACAATCTATACTGCTGCCCATGACACTGCCAATGTCACTGCTGCATTTGTACTGCAACTCCCTTTCAAAATGATGCATCATGCTGCCCATAACACTGCCACTGCTAACTGTTGCACTGCAACTCAGTTGTTGAGAGTTAAGAAACTGAAAGACATCCCAAATCTTGACATACTAGTTAGTCTGGATGCACCTTGATGTTGAAGCTTCCTCTACTACTAATATGTGTTGACCCTCTGATGCTACTGCGCTGCGTAAGCATTGCTCTGCACCACTGTGCACTGCGCTGCTGCTACTTCTTCTCTGCGCTGCTTCAGACTTTGGCACTCTAGCTCTGCCAATGTCGCTCCATCATCCCTTGCACCAACTGACACTATTCATTCTACTACTGTCATTAAGGGCTCCCGTAGCTGTATGTGATCTAAGAGTTTGGGCACCCCAAGGATCTTGCCCGTCATCTGAAGCTGATCTATAGCTCCATATCGCCACACTTCTTAGGTGCATGAGCACTCATGGCAGATCCAACATCATCATCCTCATCAGCCTGAGCTGGAGTAGCCTTTGAGTCAGATTATTCCTCTCCCTTCTTCTTCAGAGGGCACTGCGTGGCGAAATCTCCCAGTTCCCCACATCTGAAGCATCTGACCTTCGAGAGGTCCTTCTTCTTCCTTCTTTGTTACCCGTATTGCCCTTAGATGTGAGATCCATATATTACTCTTCCTCCTTGACTTTGATCCCTTTGCTGCTATGTCTTGCCTTGGTCCACCGTTTGATCTCTTCTTGTCAAAGAGCTTCCCACATCTCTTCCCAGCTTGGAAGAGAGGCCCTGCCCAAAATACTTTGAAAAAAGTGTCCCAGTCTTTAGTGACTGCATTCAGGGAAGTCCTGACCATAATTCCAACATCAAGTGTAGCTCCGACGGAAGCTAGCTAATCTCGTATCCCTTGTAATTTGATGAGGAAGGGACCGATCTCTTCTCCCTTCTGCATCTGAAAAATTCTCAGCTGGTTCTCAAGCAACATATTTCGCTGGACGGAAGATCCCTTGTACATAGTGGTCAAGGCCTCCCACATTTCCCTTGTTGTGTTCTTCTCAACAATATGTGGGATTAGATGATCCTTGACTCCTTCCATGATCATGAGTTTTTCTTTTTCTTGAGCCACCTCATACTTCTTGAGAGGATCAACATCAACAAAAACAACAATCGTGTTCAAGGAATGATCCTTGATGCGATTTTCATCCAAAAATACCAGGATCCTAGACTTCCAGATGAAAAAGTTGGATGCTCCATCCAACCTATCTTGATCCCTTAGTCCATTCACAACCATCTTTGCTCAACTAAGTGTCGAGCAAGTTCCTTTCTCCCTCTTTTGTTGCTGCCCTAGCAAAACTCGGACCTAGATTTCTTTGGTGCTAGAAACCCTCAAAGGAACAAGCTCCCTCTTAATTTCGATTTCCTTCACGGAAATCCTTCTGCCAACATATGTTGAAAAAATCCTCTCTGATCTTGCTTTGTTGCTACGCAGCACTGGATCTAGACATCTTGGCAAGAAAAATTCTAAGGAATTGTTTCCCTCTACTTTTCTTTTGCCCCACTAGACACTGTTCTGCACCAACATAATCAACACCCCACCATCAACTCCATAAAGAAACTGTACTGCACCTCTAGCCACGAAAATCTGGAAAATTAGGACTCAATAGCCTATGTGCTAACCAAACAAGCACTACGTTGCCTTCTGCAGCTACAACATCACCCTAACAGGCTGACGCAACCTCTACGTGAGTCTTCCCAGGTGACTGTGTCACCCTTCCTCTGCCTCTCTGACCTAGGACTGCGTTGTATCTCGGGACAACTACTTTCTCGTTATAGAATTTCTTTTTTCCTTTCGCTGATGGCTTCAGTCCTCCTTGATCTGCAATCACTTTGATACCATGTGAAAATTTATTAACCTTGACAAACAAAAATACTACTATAATGATATGATTTGTATTACCTCCTTATTTTCTTCATTTAACAAGTTATTACAAAATTATTCAGTAAATTATAATACAAATACATTGTGGCCTACACCAATATACATATCAAGAACTGAAAAATAAATGAAGCAATCACACAAATGACACTTATTTTTGGACTAACGTTCCCAGAAAAACAATCCGGAAAATCAAAGGGCTTAATATCGTGGTTTGTATAATTTTGCAAAACAGATTCTAAGTACAAATAAGGCATAAACCGCTCACCCAACAGAGAAAATAGTGAGTTTTACCTCATTAATCGCAAGTCCCGGTTGATCCAAGATTCGATCGATGAAACCCTCAAATTTCCTTCTCAGACTCTTTGTGTAGTAGATGTGTGGACTTGCGTGATGGCTACCCATCAATCATACCGATTTGCTTCTAAAAATCGAGTTTCGAATTCCTCCCTGCTTAGAAACCCACTCTCTAGCCAAATCTTTTACCATCTGCCTGGGAAGTCCCCGTGTTAGTATGAATCTTCACGAAAGACCACTTTAGCTTACGCATAACAAATAGCCTCACATTAATTATGGCCGCTAATATCTTTAAATCTGGCATTAGTTGATCCAAATAAAGTCGCACAAATCTAGTGCACAAATCCGTATCTATGCATAAAAGACATTAAGTAATGAAAATGAAATGTTGCTCCATGCATCCAATAGATAAGACAAGAACAATATATTTGAAAGAATTTTTATATTAAAGGGGCACCTGAGAGGAAAACAAGAAAGGTGTTTCCAATTCTCCTCAATGGGATGGGTTCTTGAAAATCCTCAGCATTTCAGATCTAAAATTTCTCTCTCTTGTTGGTGTAGAAAACCCAGACAAACATAGAACTCAAAGGGAGCTCACAAAGCAAATGATGAAGAATGTGACAATGATAATGGCTCAAAGTCAGACCAAGAGTATAGATCCAGAGTGATCTAATGCAATGAAAGGTGACAAATGAATGGGAAAACCCTTCTATTTATAACAAAATATTAGGGTAGCCTAGAACTTGGTGCATGAATAAAATATTATTAACCAACTTCTAGAACCACCTTTTAGAATATTTTATTATATTTGTTGGAGGGAAAAGGATTTTGACTTGGGTAAAATCCTTTATTTATAAATAATAAATAAATAAATGATTTATTTATTATTTTTAAGGAAATGGTGGAAATATAATTAAATAAATAATTATTTATTTAATTATTTATAAATGATTTAGTCAAATTTAACTAGGAATATTATTTAAATAAGGATTAAATAACTTATTCCTAGAAAATAATCAAATAAATAAGGATTTATTTAATTGATTTCCTTGTTTTGGGTTAAATATGACCAGGAATAATAATTAAATTGATGTTTAACTAATTATTCCTTGAGGAAATATAAACAAATATAGATTTGTTTATTATTTCCTTTTGGGGTTTCCTGCTTAGACCATAAACAACTTAATAAAGGTGTTTTACTAAGTTATTTCACATAGTGAAAGCAATTTTACTTAGGGTAAAATTGGTCTTACATGGTGTACTTGGGTTCATCTAATGATAATAGGTTAGATGACCAAAAAATGGTGTAACAGATTGGCCCCCAGCGTATCAGTGTTAGGAACAAATCGTATGACCGAAGTACGTTGTAAGAACTCAATCACTAGACATCAAGAGGGAAGTCAGAGAGATAAATGTAAGGTAGTCTAATGTGCTAAAAGGACTAGACCCTGAGGAGACGAGACTTACAGGTGCAACAAGTGTCTTTTTATGAAATGGTACCTATACTAAAGGCGGCGGGGGAGGCATACCTATACCCGCCGAGACAAAGTACAAAAGAATAGTGCATCCAGTAAACAAGGAACCGAACTATAAAGTACATGCTGGCATAAGCACGAGCCAGAAAGATAAAATGATGTATCCCACATACATGATGTGCCTGGGATAACAGCCAGGACTTATACAATAATATCTAAGTACATGAAATACAGATACAACCCAAATTCCCCCTATAAACGGGGAAGGGCTCGCAAAATCTGACTGATACATGCAAATAAAAAAGGTAGTGCAAGCGGCTAAGGCCATCATCATCAAATATAGGGAGCTGCATCGAAGGCCACAATGAAGAGGTCATTCGGGCATGTGGGGGGCTACCTGTAGGGCCATCCCCTCATGAGGGTTGAGACATCTCACACATACCTGGGAATCACCAATAGTGGCTGCTGCATCATTGGACCATCAAGTATACGAATCTCGATCATGCTGAAAGGAACTAGAGAAACAATCAAGTCACAGGGTAATGATAAATCCCGTTGCCTAATCTGAGGAACTAAACAAGTGGAGAAGCTGGAACCAAGGTACACCACTTCTGGAGTGAATGAGCTGATGTCGATAGAAGGATGTCCACCGTAGGAGAGGCAATAAGGGATCCTCAACTAAGGCACGAGAGAATATAGTAGAGCGACTGACAGACTAACACTAATGATGATGAAATGGGGGATACTAAGTAGCGGATGGACGACTTCCCTTGTTAGAGCATAAAGGGCATGAATGACTTGGCAACGAATGACACAATATCGTGAGGGATAGGGGACAATGGGACTGAAGGCCATAATGTGCGGCACGAGAGAGGGACCAAGAAATGAAGGATCGAGAACTATAGCGGGGTATAAAGGGACTCGGGATAGACGCCATGAATGCGATGATGACTCAACTCGGATGCTCTAAAAAAGGGCGACTCAATGGTGTTGCCACACAGTAAAGGTCCAATGGGGGACCATAAAAAAATGAGTACAATAGGGTATCTCATGATGAAAATCAACACGAACAAGGACAAGTAAGGAGGCGAAGTGGTGCCCCAAGTACAAGTGTTGTAAGTGAGGAAATTTGATTTCGAGGAGAGGTGAATAGACCATTCGTGGACAAAATGTGTCATGGTGAAGTATCAAAACATGAAAAACTAACAGATACCCATTTGATTTCTCGGTGAAAGCTTTCCAACGGTGCAGACGGTGTCTCAAACGGGGCTATGGTTTGGTCGCAGCGAGCGAAAGAAAAAGCAGGGGTTTCTCTTCTAATAAGGCATTTTCCCTCCAAAATCATTCATTTGCTTGAGTAGGCTGTGGTGAATGTGGAGAGGAAAGAAAACCCTAGATCTTGCGGTGATAAATGCTTCGGACAAGCCAACCGTTGGAATCGAGATCGTCGATTCTGGAGTAATGTTGTTAATAGAAAGGCAATATGAAAGCCAACGATGAGGATCTCCCCGGTTAAAAGTCCCAACTAAACTCTGAAATTTTTGGAATATGGATCCCGTTTGGGGTGTGGGTCCAGCTACCGCTTAGATCTCCTTTCTTTAGGTCCCAAAAGGACTCAACGAACATGCAGACACACACTTATTCAAATGATACCAAATACATGCTTGGTGAGTTAAACTGTATAAAACACTATGTGTAGCAAGGCCAAATAAGAAAGCATAAATGCCGAAAGAAATGTTGTTAACAACACATCATTGGGGTCATGCTTGTAGGTTGTTCTGACCACAAAAGAAACAATTATTTATGGTGAAAACGCCCCTAATTTCCAAAAAGATAAAATCATATTACAAGTGCTAATAAGAAAAGTCAATAACATTCATAAGCAAGCTAAAAGATCTGAACATCATTAACACAAATACAGAGAACTATGATCTGTGAATGATACCATTAAAAGTGCATCTTCATTAATCAAAAGATATCTGAAACTATATAAGAAATACACAAAGTGTTCGCACAGAAAAACACATCAGTTCCAAAAGGAGTTTCGACAAGTATCTCATTCATATGCATACAGAGTGTTATCCTTCAATACAATTCTCTCTCACTTTCGAGTCCCCCAAAAAAGGATCTTTTACATTTTCCCTGGAGGGGTTTTATAGATCAAAATTTTCCCTTAGGCTCCCTGACTCTTTGCTTGCCTGACTGTTGAGCTGCCTTGCGACCTGGGAGGGGACTGCGACCTGTGACCTGGTTCCAAATTCTACCAACGATCTACTGATACCAGATTATGAAGATGTGCGTGCAATTGTGAGGTCAGGTGCATCAATTTGTTGTCCTTTGAGGAAGTTTTGCCAAGTCTGATAATCGGCTACTATGGGAGAAACCAAAGGGACCTCTTCTTTCAACTGGTGCATGCATTCCAAGGCATTTGGGACTATAGTCTCCTTCTTCTGCAAGATCGAGTTGGAAAAAGAGGCGCGCTTGGTGTAGATCCAGACTGGTGTAACAAGAAAATTGCCCAGATTCTCTTGTGACGCTGCAAGGTCAGGAGTGGCAGCAGCTTGCTTAATGGGCTGCAAAAATGACTAGATCTCTTAATCCACCTATCCCTAGGTTTTTCCATCATCCAATGCACCTAGTGATGGAATGTGATGTAAGATGTGCTTCGAATTGATGCCGCTGATCAGGTGTTCATATGCAGACATCACCTTGTCTAAGTCCTTGGATAGCTTATCCTTGGACTGCATTTTCATGCGGATCTAGACTTTGGCATCTTGCGTGTGAATCTAGTCCTTCTTTGGAAAATGTTCGGGAGCCTGGGGATATCGCACTGTCCAATCCATCATTCTGTCCAAGGTAGCTGAGGCTTCCTTAAGCTACTCGTGCCTTTGCTTAGTTTCCGTTTGTGCTCTCACCAAGGGGGCTACTGTTTGTTTTATGGTAAACATTTCCCCATAAAATTGTCTCATGGTCACCTCTAATATATCAAACTCCCTTTGAATGGTGAGTGACACTTCATTGACCAAGGGGGCTTTGTCCTGGAGTTGCTAAACCTCCTTATTTAAAGCAGTATTTTCCTGTTCTGCTCTTGCCTCCCGCTGCTCTGCTTCATGTAGTCTATTTTGTAGAGAGAGGATCTCTCTACTCATTCTGGTCACATTCTCTTCTGTGGCCGCAACGAAAGTCGGTGTCGCGCCGATCATCATCGGGCCCGGGGATATCCTAGTAGTATCGAGGACTATGTCTTTTTCCCGTTGTGACCGTGGATGAAGCGATGATTTTGCGCTGTGCATCTCCTTTTCTCCCCGACAGACGGAAGGAAAACCGATCGTACGTGACCTCGTGAGATCGAATACATCCTCCTCCTCGCCCCCGGGAGGAACCGACATCGGGAGAGTGTGGCCGGGGTACCGACTAGAGGTAATTGCGGGGAGATACCTCGATCTTCTCTAGCATTTCATCCTCCTCCTCTCTTTTTTCTTTCTTCCTCTTCTTCGTAGGGCGTTCCGCTTCCGCCTTTTCTTCGTTCTCCTTCTCCGCCCGAGCTCGCTTCCTCGCTCGTTGCTTCCGCCCGGCTTTCCTTTTCTCGCTCACCGCCGCATCTTGCTCATCATAAAGCTGGCCACCTTCCAATTTCATTTATCTAACTCTCTTGAGTCTGCTTCCGGGGCGTACCTCCGCCTCTTGTTTCTCCTTTTCCTTCTTGGCCTCCTCAGCCTGCTTTTTCTTTCGGTCTTACCTTAGGCTCTTCTTGCGCTTATCTTCATCCTCTTTCATTTTCTTCTCTCTTTCTTGTTGGGCTTTGGCTTCTATTTCCTTTTGTTGGGTAGAAGTACTGTGCCCTATACTGGTTTGAGGCTTTTTAGCCAGAGAAGAAGAAGCGCCTCCTAATTCACGGCTCTTGTCTTCCAAGGTTTGGTCATCTGGGTCTTCTTGGCTAGAGTCCGCCCCCGGAGGAAGTTGTCGATCTGCGTTGTACCAATTTCTTCTTTCATCTTCTCCCGGGCATTCCGTGTGCTGGTAGTTCCAATTTAACTTAGCCCACTTGCAATGATCAGGAACTATCCTTTCCGGGTCATATGTCCAATGTTCTAATGCCCCAAGGTGGTAACTTTTCATCTCTTCTGCTTCTTCCTCTACCTCTCTGAAGTCTTTGATTATGTAAGCACCGATAGTGAGGGGTAGCATAGGCCATGACTTCTTCTTACCCCTGGACAGGACCTTGGAGAAACAGGAAGACATTTGGAAGCAGACCTCTTGCATGAGCATTTTGTCTGTGACATATCGAGGCATAGCATATGGGGCCTTGAATGAGCCAAAGACTCAGATGAATGCGTACTCGGTGAATGGGAACCAATGCGCCACTTTTCCAAGCGTCTCTATGGCTCGCCAAGACATGCAAGGAGTGTCTTGGCCGAACAATTTTCTGTAAAGAGCGGGGATGAACACTTTAGAGATCGGCTCTATGTCTTGTTTATACCTGGAATCCCAAAACACCTTTGGTTTGTAAGTGAATTGCATGTGTCCGTTTTCTGATCCTGGGCCACGTGCCCATCCCTCTGTCGTTGGCTCCAACTCTTTGAAAAAATGGTTATCCAACAACAAGAAGCCATATAGAAATTGTATGAATTCCTTCATCCGGTACTCAACAAGCCGAGGATAAGTTTGTCCGCATGTGGAGGTCACCAACATGGCCGGCCCGCTTGAAACGAGTGTCGTATGTTGTGACCTATTCCATGATAGTTTCCCATGTGCCGCTGAAGGTGGTGGCATCGGGGCACCCATACAATCTGCAAAGCATGGCAGCCACTAGTTTATATACCTTCCTAAGGCCCGTCACTGGATACTCCTGGTCCTTCTTGACCTTAAATTTCTCAGGCTCCTCCCACCACCCCTTAAGAGTATCAACTATAGGAACCGCATGGGCGAGAGCCCATTCTTCTGTGAAGTCCTCTTCTCGCTCAGGAAAAGAGTAATAAACATGTGCGTCTGAGCCTTTGAGTGACGCGAACGCCTTGCCTTCGTTGTCCCTGATTAGGAACTTCTCGGGGTCAGTTCTCTGTATCATCAAATATATCATCTCTGGGCAAGGGAATATAGCCGGATGAGCTCCTGCAAGATGTAGCTTAGACCTTTTGACCTATAAGTATATCTCCCGATCAGGGAGGTCCTCTGGGAATTCTGTTCTAGCGAACTCTTGGTACACTTGGTACCACCGCATGCTGTCCCCTTTGGCAAATGTGCACAGGGTATATCTGTATATCGGGGGTGGGGACATTGGCATGTCCATCTCTACGTCCTCCACTACCAAGGCCTTGTATTTTTTTCGAGATGCTGGATGCCCCATGTTGCTTGAATTTGAGGGGACAGGTATACACTCTAAGTATGCTTCGAATTGACCTGTCATATTCATGAAATAATCCCAAGATAAGAAGGATTCCATGATGATACAAGACTAGTTACAGCTTATCAATTATTTCAATTGGAGACATAGGCATAGCTGAATAAATGGCCTACTAGGTCGCAGGGTCACAAGGTCGCAAGTTGTGGAAAAACATAAAAGTGCGACCTTGCGACCTTGCAACTAGGTCGTGGGGTCGCAGGGTCACAAGATGTGAGAAAACCAGGAAAGTGCGACCTTGCGACCTTACGACTAGGTCGCGGGGTCGCGGGGTTGCAAGCTATGAGAAAACCAGGAAAGTGCTAGCTTGCAACTAGGTCGTGAGGTCACTAAGTCGCGAAGCTGAGAAAAGCAAAGGGGAAAGGAGTCTGCGACCTGGTGACTTAGCGACTGGGTCGCAGGGTCGCAAGTCGCGCTAGGGCTTGTCGGGGTTTTGGCGCGCAGCGTGAAGTTGTTTTTTCTCCTTTAACTTGAAAAACATAGGGCTGAATGGGTCAAGATAGAGCTAGGGGATGGCTTTTGGAGCAGGATACAGGCCATGGGAGGCTGGATGAAGAGCTGAGATAGATTGGGCAAGCAGGGTGAATGTTGGAATAAAAAAGGGAAGCCCTAAGTGACAGATGAAGACAATGGCTGAGGCAGGGGGAAACTTAAAGGCTGAGGGATGTAGAGATTAGGCAAGAATAACCAAAAAAGGAAACAACAGGAGGAAAGTGGCAACTTACCCAGGAAAATCACGCTCCAGTCGACCTGTCAGAGGCGTTTTTTCTATCCGCTGCATATGCGAAATGCGACCTAGTGACCTCCTTTATATAAAAAGGTCGCACGTGCGGGCCATTAATGAGGTCGTGGGGTGGCATGTTGAGGTGATCTGAGAGGGATGCGACCTTGCGACCTCAGGGTTGCGGGGTCGCGGTTTTTCAAAAATTTGAAGTTTGTGACTTAGCGACTTAGCCCTCCTGATTCTTTACTTAGTTTTTCTTTGTGCTCAAGGGGCTCCAAAAAATTTTGAAGTGGGGTTTTTTGGAGGGTGTTGTAGAGGCTAAAAAAAATTGCGATTCACTGGTCAAACTTAGAGTCTCTGCCGATAGTTGGCCTTGGAGGGGGAAGGAGTGGCCTTCACTAGCTGTTCTTTTTACCTTAAGGTCAACACTACCTTGCCTTTGTCACCTTGCAAGGTCGCTTGGCCTACTAGCTTGTTTGGGCGCTGGTTAACCGAATTTCATTTCTTCAGGTTTTCGAAGCAAAAGGGTCGGAGAACTCCAGGCGGCTACAGGGTCCGGTACAATTATTGTGTCCTCATCGTGTTGCTCCACTGCCAGCGAACCTCTCGGTCCCGGCGGAGTCATTGCCTAGGAGTCATAAACATCACTCCGCTTCCAGTGAGCCTGGTCAGTACCCCAGTGGAGTCATTACATCACCTCTCTGCGTAAGAAGCCTTTCTCAATCCTTTACCCTTTATTGGTGTTCTATTGCACTTATTTTGAATGTGCCTAATGCACTTATTTAGATGTGCTCATGGCACTTATTTGAGGTGGGCAATTTTTTTCCTGGGCGAACGAGGGATCCCGACTTATTTTACTTGCATAGAGGTTGCTCCTGGTCTGATATGAGGGCTTTGGTTTTTCCCGAATGTCCTGACGTCACCCTGAGTTAACTCTATTCCCTTTCGATCTAGTTGTCGTTGTATCGCAATTTATTTTCACAGACACCCTTTCAAGCTCGCTAGGTGGGGCTCCCCATGCTTGATGGCTCTAGCTAGCTCATGTGCTACCTTGGGGTTCCAATTACAAGCAAGCTTTGACCACCTTCGTGTTTTTCAGGAAAGGCCTCCCATCAGCATAGAACCTGTTGTAGTGTGCCGATTGTGTGGCTCTGACAAGGCCTTCCATTTATATAATATATATATATATATATATATAGATATATATATTGAAAAGGAACGACAGCAGAAACTATGGTACAGGGGTAGGACAGCCCTCTGAGGGCTACTAAGTGAAGTAATGCTTGAGTTCATGCCCGTTTACCAGGAGGACCTCGACTCTTCCCTCAAGAGTTTGCAATCTAAATGTGTGGGAACCCAATTTCTCCTTAGCCTGGAAGGGACCTGTCCATAGTGCTTGAAACTTGGAATGTTTTCCCTTTTCCTCGTGAGCTTTATCCCACTTAAGGACTAGGTCTCGTATTTCAAATTTTTTACTCCTTGCAGATTTTTTATCAAACCATCTCTTGATTCGACTTTGGTGGATGGCGAAATTTTCCCGGTTTTTCTTCCTTTCTTCCTCCAACTTCAGTAGGGTGTCGATCCAGGTCTGCAAGGTGGGGCATGGGGTACCGTGACATTCTTGGGACAACTAAAGGGCAGGGAGAGATAAATGGGGAGGAAGAACTGCTTATTTTCCGTACACCAGAAAATACGGGGAGGTGCCTAGGGAGGATTTGGGCGTGACACGGTCAGCCCAGAGAGCATTGTGAAGGGCATTGTGCCAGTTGCACTGGTGGGACAGCAGAGTCTTCTTAATGATGCGGATAAGATTTTTATTAGTTGACTCAGCTAAACCATTTCCTTGGGGATAATAATTTGCAGAATTTTTAAGAACAATACCGTTTTCTAGAGCAAAATCATACAATTTGAAAGATGAAAAGTAAGTTGCATTATCAAAAACCAAGGAAGTTGGAATGCCAAACCTGGTGATGATGGAATGCGTGACGAATTCTATTACCTCTTGATCATTGATTTGGCGTAAAGGTGCTGCTTCGACCCACTTGGTGAAATAATCGGTAGCAGTAAGAATATAACAATGTTGCTTGGAGGAGTGAGGTATGATCTCACAAATCACGTCCAAACCCCACTATTGAAAGGGTTCCTCCACTGCTACTGATAGTAGGGGGGCTGCTGGTCGTGCTTCTCGACTTGCGAACTTCTGGCATTGAGAGCATTTCCGGACATATGCATGTGCATCTCTGAAAAGTGTCGGCCAATAGTATCCTACACGCATTATCTTGTGGGCAGTGGTATCACCTACAAAATTCCCTCCAGCTTTTCCGTCGTGCAGCTCAATCAATATTTTCTATGCTTCATCATGTTCCAAGCAACGCAACAGAACTCCATCGTAATGTTTCTTGAAAAGCTTACCCTGGATTAACTGGTAAGATGCAGCTTTGAGCCTTATTGCACATTTCTGCCGGGTAGTTAGAGCAGGGTCCAGGATGCCATGGGCTAAATATCCTGAAATGTCAGAGTACCAAGAAGGGCTTATCTGCTGAGGTGCGTGGTCACTCTGGTACATGTCGATTTCCTGTTCCCAACACTCTTCCTCAACTCCATGTGAGCTTATAGCCTCCGCAGCCATCTGGCATAGTCCTTGTCCTTTAACAGTGTGTGCTAGTTTAAACTCTAAGTCATACTCTTGTAGGCATGCCACCCAGTTGCCTCGTCTCTCTCCAAGCTCTTGCTGCATGAACAGTGAGCGGACAGCTGGGTGGGGAACGAAAACCGTGACATGGTTTTTTAAGATATATGGCCTGAAATGATTTACTGCTTTAGGCTTGCTTTTCGATTTTAGGGTAGTTCAATTCAACTCCTTGTAAACTAGTACTCATGAAGGATATAGGCCGTTCATCATTTTTGTCGTCTTTTTGCGTGAGGACAGCTGCAAGTGATGAATCTGAGGCGAAAGTGTACAGGATAAAGCTTCTGCTAAAATCTGGACTTTGGAGGGATGGCGCCTCAGCTATAGCCTGCTTGATTTTGTCGAAGGCCTCCCTCTTCGGCGGATTCCATTTGAAAATTGCATTCTTCTTGATCATCGCCTGCAAAGGCCTGACTATCTGGGCGAAATCCGATATGAACTTACGTACAAAATTATTTTTTCCCAAGAAAGATTGCATTGATTTTTTACTGCTGTGGGGAGGAATCTGAGAAATGGCTTTCACTCGCTCTGGATCTACAACAATGCCCTGCTTATTTATAATGTGGCCCAGAAAATTCCCTTCTGCCACAATGAAAACACTCTTTTTCGGGTTGAGTGAAATCCCGTATTTCCTGCACCTTTCAAAAATTTACTTGAGGTGGCGTAAATGATCGCCCCGGTGTTTCGAGAACACGGTAACTTCATCCAAATAGACTACCACACTCTGCCCTATCAAACCATGGAAATCTATATCCATGGCCCATTGGAAAGTTTCCCTCGCGTTTATTAATCTAAATGGCATGCGTCTGAACGTGAAAGTCCTCCACTTGGTTCGAAAAGTAGTCTTCAATCTGTCTGGCTCAGCTACCAGCACTTGGTTGTAGCTGGAGAATCCATCCAATAAGGATAACATCTCATATCCGGACACATCTTGCAATATTTGTTCCATAGGAGGCACCGGATAATTGTCTTTGTTTGAGGCCCGATTCAAATTCCGGAAATCCACGCACAAGCGGATCTCGCCAGAATTTTTCCGTACGGGGACCAGATTTGACACCCATGTGGAGTGGCGAACTTTGAAGATGATGCGTGCATCCAACAGCTTCTTAAGTTCTTTCAGAATCATAGGCTCCAAAGTAGGATGCACTTTTCTGAGCTTCTGTTGGAAAGGCTTGACGCCTTCCTTCATGGGTATCACGTGCTGAATAATCTAGGTATCGTACGTACGTAAGTCATCGTACGTCCAAGAAAATACGTCTCGATACTTCCAAAATAGTTGGGTGAAATCCTGTGTCTTCTGGTCGGTACAGTCTTTCCCAAGGTTGATGAACTTCGGGTCCTCATCTGACCCCAAGTTCACTTGCCGATGTGCCAAGGTGGAACTTTGTACTTTGGTATTTGGGGGCCCGCAGAATCGGCTTTGCAGATCAAAGAGCTTTTCAAGTGACATTATCCCCTTGGGCATGGGGTTCTCCTTGCATTTATCATGCTCTTCCTACAAAGCTTGGTCGTGATCCGCCTCATCTATTGTCGCGTCTTTGAATACTTCAGTGTTGAGCATAAACTCCAATATCAAAAACACGTAGATTAGTAATATTATCTGGCACGGAGGGTCTATACATAACTTCAATAGAAAAGCCATCCCTCAAAGGGGTAAATCTAGCAGCAGGATTAGCCAGATTATCAGTTGTTGCATTATAGATTCTAAGAACAGATTTGATTCCAATCGCATCAAAAGCAAAAATAAGACGCCATACCTCTTGTTGATAAGCTTTTAAGTGTGGGGACAAACAATGAATGGTATTACGTACCTACCAAGTGATGATCTCAGAGTCTCCAATGACCTGTAAGCATCTTACCTTCAAATCCAGTGCCTTCTTGAGTCCGAGGATTAAAGCTTCATATTCAGCAGTATTGTTGGTGCACTGGAACTCTAACCAACACGAAATCAAGAATTTGTTCTTCCAAGGGTCCAGCAAGATGCAGCCCGCACCAGCTCCATCATGGGTCTTGGAACCAACATAATACAGGGTCCATATGTCGTTTTCTGGCTCCTTCGAGGTTGTAGGTTTGGGAAGGATTTCGGTTTGGTGTGAGACGGGAGTGGCTTGGTCTTCTGTGATGACTGTTAGTTCAGACTGGATCTCGGGGCCTACTGGAGACTGAGGAGGATGGTAACATCCGAATATGGCTTCCAAGAAACACATGTCAAGCTCCTCCTGGGCGAAGCTGATGGGTTCGTTAGTAGCATCCAAATCAGTCACAGTATATTTCATATATGGTTCGCTTTCGACCCTGATTTGGTTATTTCGGCCCTTGTAAGGAAGCCACAGGTGGGACCAGTCAGTGGAAAAATACCCTTGCAGCTTGCTGGACCAGTCTCTACTCAGCAATAGGCCGTAGGCTTCCGGGATGTCAACAACCACAATGTCAATACATTAGTGTACTCTAGAGTCAGACGACAGGCGGATGATGACGTTATTTAGTTCTCCTATCGCTGGCACCTGCGATCTGTCAAGTTGGATGATCCTTGCATCAGTTTCCTCCGGGAAGATGTTCAGCTTCTTACAAACATATAGGGGCATGACGTTCGTGGACGCGCCGGAGTCAACTAGACAGTTATGGACATTGAAGTTAAAAATCTCAAAAGATAAGAGGAAGGGGGGAGTATATCCCCTGGAATTTGCATTGATAGCATTTACAATAGACTGAACACTCGGACTAGCTTGCGCGGACGTATTGCTCACAGGCTTAGTGGTTGAGGTATGGGTGAAGGCTTTAAGAATGAGTTCTCGTTGATTTGTGATGCGGGCAAGCTCATAGAGGGAGATGTTGGCTCTGGTTTTTTTCATGTCCTCAACGATGTTATAACCGGAATCAGGTTGAGGACTAGGCTCGGTAGTGGCTTTGGGGGGCCCCGCCAGGAGCTTGCTCTTTTGATTTTCTCGGGTGTTGTTATTCGTGGGCTTCTTAGGAACAGCTTGTTGTTCATTTCCCGGGGGAAGGATTTTCCTTAAGAAAGCCCTTTTCTTCTCCTCAAAGGACTGCTCGGGAACTGGTTCTTTGCTCCTAAGGCTATAATTTCGTGCAGGTTGGGCCTTAGGATCGTCTGCCATGTTGATATCAGTGACGGTAAGATTTTTTTCCCCGTGGATTATGTCAAACGCAAGAATAGAGGACCCTGGTTCTTCATCCGGGGGAAAATCTTCATCATGGTCAGAAACATCATCCTCCCCTACATCCCCTGGGGTTTGATCATCCAGAAGCTGGTTTACTACTGCAATCATGCTGCCAATCCATTGTGGACATTTTTTTCAGAGTGGGCAGCCTGGTGGAAAGAACATAAGTTGTCTTTTCCTATTTCTTCCACGTTGAGAATAGTGTTCGGGTTAGATGGAGGTCGGCTGGGGTTACTCTTTCTAAAAAAGGGTTTGGGTGCCTTAGTGCTAGTCGTGGATTCTATACCCTTTCTCTTCAGGTCGGAGACTTCATTTGTCAATAGCTTGAGGGTCTTTGCTATACTCTTGAGGTCAAAAGCATCCTTATCCTTATCTGCAGTTTTGGGAGTGGAGGACTGACCTTTCTTCGCGATTGGTTTATGGTCATCTCTCCCTTCGTGATCGATTGCTCCTATAGAAAGCATGTCTCTTTCTACAGCGAGGGTGGCCGCATAATTTGCCGCAAGGGTGGCGCGGGCTTCGCGTTTCACGAAGACAGCAATATCCCTAGGGAGATCTTTCATATAGTAGTCTATGGTGATAGAGTCATCCAACGCTAGGTTTGGGGGGAAATTTTGCAGTATGGTAGCAAAGCGTTGCTTGAAGTCTCTAACCTTCTCTTTCTTATGGCACTTAATGGTGCTTAACTCCGTGAGGAGCATGGAAGGGGTTTTGTCCTCAGAAAATTTCTGCAAGACCACACGATGGAATTGGTCCCATGATGTAATGGAGGCACTTGGGAGGGAGCGATACCAGGTGGCCGCTTTGTTTTCAAGAGTGTGCAGAAATAGGCGACAAGCAACGTCCTCTGTTTGAACCCTCATGATTTGCAGGGATAGATAGAAATTTCTTATATGATCCTCGGCCAAGGTACCTTTCTCGGGATCAAACTTGGGGAGATGCTTCTCAGGGTGCCTAGGCATGTCGTGGAGGGGGGCCAAAAGATCTAATGGAGACTGGGCCATCCAGGCGAGTGGTTGCACCCTCCTAGCATGCTCGTGGTGCCTGATCTCAGACTCATATTCACTCCCTGTACCTGACACCGATGCTTCTCCCCCATGGCGAGAGTGTTCATCTTGATGTCTCTCACGGTTGGCCATGTTTCTAAGATATCCCCAATTGTAGACAGGCGACCTATTTTGGTTTGGGCGACGATGGGTGGCACGATGTCCTTGGCCACGGCCTCTGTTCCCCTCACCTTCTATCTCCATTGCCTTCCCCAGGTTGGGGGTGTGTCTGGTTGTTGTTCTGTTGGGTTTGGTTAGACTGGGGGTCAGGGAAGGGTTCATTCATGCCAAACTCCTCTCCTTCGCCCACTTGGAGCTCAGTAATCGGGTCATTATTCTGGACAGTGGTGGCGAGGTCTTCAACCATGAGATTCACCAGCTGGGGTATGGTACTCACTAGAGCACCATTACGAGTGACGTTGTCAACAGGGGTCCTAGTATGGGTCAAGAAATTCATGATTGGGGCATATCGCAAATCCCTAATGAGATTGCGGGCAGCTGGGCGCAAGGCTCTCAACTGCTCTCTGGTAATTTTATAATATGGAACCTCCTCCCCTGGAATATCTTCCAAAGGAGGAGGGGTAGTATCATCATTTATGACCTCCCCATGGGGATTTTGCAATGGAATGTTGCTTGTATGCTGGGAGGATGCCATCAGGCCCTCCTTCTAGCACCAAATCTGTTGACGGGAAAAAATTTCCGGCCAACAGTAGGGGATCTCCCCGGTAAAAATTCCCAACTAGACTCTGAACCGTTTGGAATAGGGATCCCATCCGGGGTGTGGGTCCGGCTACCGCTTAAGGTATCCTTCCTTTAGGTCTCAAAAGAACTCAATGAATCTGCAGACACACACATATTTAAATGATACCAGATACATTCTTGATAAGTTAAACCATATACAACACTATGTGTAGCAAGGCAAAATAATAAAGCATAAACGCCGAAGGAAATGCTGTTAACAACACATCATTGGGGTCATGCTTGTAGGCTGTTTTGACCACAAAAGAAACAATTCTTTATGGTGAAAACGCCCTTGATTTCCTGGAAGATAAAATGATACTACAAATGCTAATAAGCAAAGTCATTAACATTCATAAGAAAGCTAAAAGAGTTGAACATCATTAACACAAATACAAAGAACTATGATGCGTAAATGATGCCATTAAAAGGGCAGCTTCATTAATCAAAAGATGTATGAAACTGTATAAGAAATACACATAGTGTTCGCACAGCAAAACACATCAGATCCAAAAGGAGTTTTGACAAGTATCTCATTCATATGCATACAGAATGTTATCCTTCAATATAATGCTCTATCACTTTTGAGTCCCGAAAAAAGGATCATTTTACATTTTTCCCGGAGGGGTTTTATAGATCAAAATTTTCCCTTTGGGCTTCCTGACTCTTCGCCTGCCTGACTTTTGAGCTGCCTTGCGACCTGGAAGGGAACTGCGACCTGCGACCTGCGACCTGGCTGGGTAGTGCGATCTGCGACCTGGCTGGGCAGTGCGACCTACGACCTGTTTTCAAATGCTACCTACTGCCACTGGATTATGAAGATGGGTGTGCAATCGTGAGGTCAGGTGCATCAATCTGTTGTCCTTTGAGGAAGTTTTTCCAGGTCTGATAGTCGGCTACTATGGGAGAAACCAAAGGGACCTCTTCTTTCAACTAATGCATACACTCCAAGGCATTTGGGATTAGATTCTCCTTCTTCTGCAAGATCTATTTGGACAGAGAGGCGAGCTTGGTATATATCCAGACTGGCGTGACAATAAACTTGCCCAAGTTCTCTTGTGACGCTGCAAGGTCGGGAGTGGCATCAGCTTGCTTAATGGGCTGCAAAAATGACTGAATCTCCTGATCCACCTGCTCCCATGTCTTCCCCTCATCCAATGCACCAAGTGATGGAATGTTATGTAGTATTTCCATTGAATCGATGCCGCTGATCAGGTGTTCGTATTTAGCCATCACCTTGTCTAAGTCCTTGGATAGCTTATCCTTGGACTGCATTTTCATACGGATCTGGACTTTGGCATCTTGCGTGTGAATCCAGACCTTCTTTGGAAAATTTTTGGGAGCCTGGGGGTACTGCACTGTCCAGTCCATCATTCTGTCCAAGGCAGCTGAAGCTTCCTTCAGCTGCACTTGCCTTTGCTTAGTTTCCATTTGTGCTCTCACCAAAGGGGCGACTGTTTGTTTAATGGTAAACATTTCCCCATAAAATTGTCTCATGGTAGTCTCTAATATATCGAACTCCCTTTGAATGGTGAGCGGCACTTCATTGACAAGGGGGGCTTTGTCTCAGAGTTGCTGAACCTCCTCTTTCAATGTCGTCTTTTCCTGTTCTGCCCTTGCCTCCCATTGCTCTGCTTCATGTATTCTATTTTGTAGAGAGAGGATCTCTCTACTCATTCTGGTCACATTCTCTTCTGTGGCTACAGCGAAAGCTGTGCCGGCCGACGCTATCATCACCGGATTAGTCCTAGTATCGAGGACTATGTCTTTTCCTGTCATGAATGTGGAATAAGCGGAAGGATTACGCGCCACGCATCTCCTTTTCTCTTGTTGGATTTTAAAGGAGAAATGATCGTACGTGAGCCTGGTGAGATCGAATACATCCTCCTCTTGCCCTTGGGAGGAACTGACATCGGAGAGCGTGGCTCGTGTGCTGACTAGAGGTACCTCAAGGGGAGATACCTCAATTTTCTCTATCATTGCATTCTCCTCTTCCTTCTCTTTCTTTTCTTCCTCTTCTCTTCGTAGGCGTTCGACTTCCGCCTTTTCATGTTCTCTCTTCCGCCGAAGCTCTACTTCTGTCGTTGCTTCTAGTTCGGCTTTTCTTTTCCGCTCAGCTGCTGCAGCTTGCTCTGCTTTCTTCTGGCGGTCGGCTTCCACTTTATCTAACTCTTTCTTGAGTTCTCGTTCTGAAGTAGCCTCCGCCTCTTGTTTCTCCTTTTCCTTCTTGGCCTCCTCGGCCTGCCTTTTCTTATGTTCTGATCTTAATCTCTTCTTGTGTTTATCTTCATCTTCTTTTATTTTCTTCTCTTTTCCTTGCTGGGCTTGGGCTTCTATTTCTTTTTGCTGGGTAGAAGTACTATACCCTGTACTGGTTCTAGGCTTTTTAGCCAAAGAAGAAGAAGCGCCCCCCAACTTACGACTCTTCTCTTCCAAGGTTTGGTCATCCAAGTCTTCTTGATCAGAGTATGCCCCCGGAGCAAGTTGCCGGTCTAGATTATACCAGTTTCTCCTTTCATCCTCACCTGGGCATTCCGTGTGTTGATAGTTCCATTTGAACTTAGCCTTCTTGCAGTGATCAGGAACTATCCTTTTCGGGTCATACGTTCGGTAGTCTAATTCCCCCAGGTTGTAGCTTTTCATCTCTTCTGCTTCTGCCTCCACCTCCCTGAAATCTTTGATAGTGTAAGCACCGATGGTGAGGGGTAGTGTAGGCCACGGCTTCTTCTTACCCCTGGATAGGACTCTGTAGAAACCGGAAGACATTTGGAAACAAACCTCTTGCATGAGAATTTTTTCCGTGACATATCGAGGCATAGCATGTGGGGCCTTGAATGAGCCAAAGACTCAGATGAGTGTGTACTCAGCAAATGGAAACCAATGCACCACCTTGCCTAGTGTTTCCATGGCTCGCTAAGACATGCAAGGGGTGTCTTGGCCGAACAACTTCTTGTAAAGAGCGGGGATGAACACTTGAGATATCGGCTCTATGTCTTGCTTGTATCTGGACTCCCAAAACACCTTGGTTTGTAGGTGGATTGCACGGATCTGCTTTGGGTCCCAGTTATGTGCCCATCCCTCAAAGTGCAACCTTGAACAAACGGCATCCAACAAGTAAGAAGCCATATAGAATTTAGAAGGCATTCCTTCATCTGGTACCAATGCTGAGGATAAGTTTGTCTGCATGGAGGTCACCAATATGCTGGCCCAGTTGAAATGAGTGCCGTATGTTGTGACATATTCCATGATAGTTTCCCATGTGCCACTGAAGGTGGTGGCATCGGGGCGCCTGTACAATCTGCAAAGCATGGCAGCCACTAGTCTATATACCTTTCTAAGGCTCGTTACTGGATACTCTTGGTCCTTCTTGACCTTAAATTTCTCAGGCTCCTCCCACCACCCCTTAAGAGTATCAACTATAGGAACTGCATGGGCGAGGGCCCATTCTTCTGTGAATTCTTCTTCTCGCTCAGGCAAAGATTAGTAAACATGTGTGTCTGAGCCTTTAAGTGATGTGAACGCCTTGCCTTGGTTGTCCCTGATTAGGAAATTCTTGGGGTCAGTTCTCTGTATAATCCATTCTATCATCTCTGGGCAAGGGAATATAGCCGGATGAGCTCCTGCAAGATGCAGCTTAGACCTTTTGACCTGTAAGTATATCTCCCAATCAGGGAGGTCCTCTGGGAATTTTGTTCTGGTGAACTCTTGGTACACTTGGTACCATCGCATGTTGTCCCCTTTGGAAAATGTGCAGAGGGTATCTCTGTATATCGGGGGTGGGGACACTGGCATTTCCATCTCTACGTCCTCCACTGTTGGGCCCTTGTCTTTTTTCCGAGATGCTGGGGGTCCCATGTCGCTGGAATCTAAGGTGATAGTTATACACTCTAGATATACTTCGAATTCACCTGTCATATTCATGAAAGAATCCCAAGATAAGAAGGATGCCATGATGATACAAGACTAGTTACAACTTATGAATTATTTCAACTGGAGACACAGGCAAAGCTGAATAAGCGGCCTACTGGGTCGTAGGGTCGCAAGGTCGCAATGTTGATATTTTGATGAAATTTGCGACTTTGCGACCTTGCGACTGAGTCGCGGGTCGCAGGGTCACAATTTGTGAAAAAAGGAAAAGTGCGACCTTGCGACCTTGCTACCTTGCGACTAGGTCGCGGGGTTGCTGGGTCGCAAGTTGTGAGAAAACTGGGAAAGTGTGACCTTGCGACCTTGCGACTAGGTCGCGGGGTCGCTGGGTCGCAAGTTGAGGAAAACAAAGCAGTCTGCGACCTGGCGACTTAGCGACTGGGTCGCTGGGTCGCAGGGTCGCAAGTCGCACTAGGGCTTGCCGGGGTTTTGGCGCGCGGCGTGAAGTTTTTTTTTCCCCTTTAACTTGAAAAACACAGGGCTGAATGGGTCCAGACAGAGCCAGGGGATAGCTTATGGAGCAAGATACAAGCCATGGGAGGCTGGATGAAGAACTGAGATAGATTGGGCAAGCAGGGTGAATGTTGGAATCAAAAGGGAAACCATAAGGGGAAAATGAAGACTATGGCTGAGGCAGAGGGAAATTTAAAGGCTAAGGAATACAGAAATTAGGCAAGAATAACCAAAAAAGGAAACAACAGGAGGAAAACGGCAACTTACCCAAGAAAATTGTGCTCCAGTCAGCCTGTCAGAGGCGTTTTTCTATCTGCTGCATATGCGAAATGCGACCTAGCGACCTCCTTTATATAAAAAGGTCGCACGTGCGGGCCATTAATGAGGTCGCAGGGTCGCAGGGCGGGGAATTTGAGGTATGCGACCTCGCGACCTTGCGACCTTAGGGTCGCGGGGTCACGATTTTCTACAAATTTGAATTTTTCGACTTAGCGACTTAGCCCTCCCGACTCTTTACTTAAATTTTCTTTGTGCTTAAGGGGCTCCAAAAAATTTTAAAGTGGGGTTTTTTGGAGGGTGTTGTAGAGGCTACAATAGAAAGGAATATAGGAATGAACTACTAGAGAAGGTCTAGAATCATCTCTTCCCACCAATTCAAACATTGGGACGAAGTGGTAAGTGTGGTATGACATAAAGTAGAATATTTGAAGATATGGTATCAAGCATCTACGATATATGGCTCACCTGGGAGTTCGGTAGGAAAAACTATCCAAGGAATGGGAGGA